>JBAWJQ010001219.1:0-16649 GCA_037783105.1 Bactrocera zonata | reverse complement strand
TGAGTCATTTGTAAAGAATCGTTTCTGGCTACTCCCAAGTGAATGGCTATCAGAGAACTTTTCGCACTTGCGTGAACTTCTACATATGACTCCATCCTCCAGCTGTTGTTAACTCGGCTATAATGCTGTTGTTAACTCGGCTATAATCGCCTAAGCGGTGTCTACGCCAGTAAAGAAGAAGAAGAAGAAAGTCCCAATTAGCTGTCGTAGTTAGATCATCCACAAACCAGATCGATCATGTTGTGATAGACTTAAGACATGTTTCCAGTGTGTTTGAGTGCGTACGCTCCGAGGTTTTAATTACAGTGGTATCTACTGAGGGCCTAACATTAACTGCCAGAAATAAAGAGATGCCGAACTCTCCTGTCATTGGAAATGAGACAGCCGCTCACCTACCCAACTTTGACAGTTGACTGGATCTGGTAGGTTTTGACATTTCGCAATTGGAATGACTGGAAAAAGAGAAGAGGAAAACGAGAGACCTCACAATCAGCGCCAACTTACCGTGGATTAAGCCTCCTCAACATCGTATATAAGGTTCTATCGAGCGTACTGTGTGAAAGATTAAAGCCCACCGTCAACAAACTGATTGGACCTTATCAGTGTGGCTTTAGACCTGGCAAATCAACAACCGACCAGATATTCACCATGCGCCAAATCTTGGAAAAGACCCGTGAAAAGAGAATCGACACTCACCACCTCTTTGTCGATTTCAAAACTCCTTTTGATAGCACGAAAAGGAGCTGGCTTTATGCCGCTGTGTTTGAATTTGGTAACTCCGCAAAACTAATAGGGCTGTGTAGCCTAGCCTGGGAAGCAGATTAAGCCTGCCATTTCGTTGGAAAGACCTGGTGTAAAGGAACTGGCTACACTTGGAATTTCCATTTGGGGCCAAACAGCGAAAATAATGAACTCTAACGCACTGTTGTAAACTCGTCTATAATCGCGTAAGCGTTCAAACTGGGAACGGACTAGAGACTTTAAACAGGAAATAGCGCAGCTAATAAAGTGCAGGAATGGATCGATGTAAGATTTTCCACATACCGTCCGATAAACCTTACGAATCGACGCATTTTATCGAACCTAAAAGGCTTTCGTAGCTCCAACGAAATTAGCGGTTGGAAAAAATGTGTAATTTCCGCCTACCAGAGTTGACAAGTAACAAAATTATAATATTTTGGAAAATTCTCTGTAAATTTTCTTGATCATACATCAATTTTTTAATAACCGAGCCCCGATTTAAATTTGGTAAGACATATTCCTTCAGGGTTGCCAAGTATTCAATTATTTTTTAAACTCTAATTTTGTTTACTCGTACGCTTCAAACGATCAAGGCTCATTTTTTTCTCTTCCGTTTTCACTTTACGTTTCTTCGCAGACGCAACATGCACCTGTTCGTCATAATTTCTACCCGTATAGCTCCAATTGAATTCGTTCGGAAACGGTAAGTTTATTAGCCGAGGTGTACACGCCGAATATGGTGCACAAGGCATATACACGGGAGGACATTGCTGTTCCTTTGGAACCATTTTTATATTAGACTCTTTTCTTTTTGGATTCTTTTCCAACCTTATCGCTACTGAAAAATAATATAGCGGTAATTCAGTTCAACCAATTTTGTTTATAAATTGCTGAATATGTATTTCTTACCTCAGATCCATTTTATGCGATTGGTGGAATGTTTCTGTCTAAGGCCCGATTTTAGGAATTTCGAAACGAAGAAAAACTCATAATTGAAAATGTGTTTTTAAAATCCTAAAGGATGTATGTGATTAATAAGCGAAATATTGAAAGGTTTCTTGTTTTGATTATTTTTTTGAATAAGAAGGTTTCAATTGTACAGTTTATTTTAGTATATGAGCGAAAGTATTTATTTTGTTCAATATTATTCACACCATATGGCTGTATAACCTGCGTTGAGCAATACCAAAAGCTCCGTTAAGATCTGGAAGCAACTCTCCGAGCCGTTCAATACAAAACAAGCTTTCAAACAAGGCGACTCCTTATCGTGTGACTTCTTCAATCTACTCCTGGAGAAAATAATTCGAGCTGCACAACTAAATAGAGAAGGTACCTTCTCAAATAGTGTACAGCTGCTGGCGTACGCCGATGATATTGATATCATTGGCATAAACAACCGCGCCGTTAGCACTGCTTTCTCCAGACTGCATAAAAGCGAAAGCAATGGGTCTGGTAGTGAACAAGGGCAAGACGAAATATCTCCTGTCATCAAACAAACAGTCCTCGCACTCGCGACTTCACTCCCATGTCACTGTTGACAGTCATAACTTCGAAGTCGCAGATAATTTCATCTAACTTGGAGCCAGTATTAACACCAACAACAACGTCAGCTACGAAATCCAACGCAAAATAACTCTTGCCAAAAGGTGAGTAGGCAATTGAGAAGCAAAGTCTTCTCTCAACGAACAAAGATTGCTATATGGTCCAGAGGCATGGACGATGACAATAGCTGATGAGTCGACGTTACAAGTTTTCGAGAGAAAGGTTATGCGGAACGAATACCGCAGTCGATGGAACGATGATCTGTACGAGTTATACGACGACATTGATATACTTGTAGTTCAGTGAATTGAGAGACAGCGGCTACGCTGGCTAGGTTTTGCCGTCCGAACTTATGACAACGCTCCAGTTCTGAAAGTATTAGACGCATTACCCGGAAGGCCTCCACTCTGTTGGATAGACCAGGTGGAGAAGGACCTAGCTACACTTGGAATCCCCAATTGGCGCCAAACAACGAAAAGGAAGAACGAATGGGCGGTGTCTATTAAATAAGAAACAAGATGAATTTGAATATACTTTTCATCCACGTCGCATCCCAAGATGAATAAGAAACAAAGCTGTACTTTATAAAGCTTCTAGCACATTAGTTTTTCAATTTCTTCAAAATTTTCGTCAAGTAATTTTTTTTCTATGTTGAATTGAATGTACAATCCGTCAAGAGGTGCCCACATACCTCACGCAGTAGCAGTGGCGTAGCTACAACTTCGGGCGTTCTGCTGCCCCCTTTATTTACCTACCTACAGGTTTTGGTTTTCCGTTTTTGTTTTCTTTGTGATTTTGAACAAATTTTAGAACTAACCAGAGGCTCATACAATGACAAACTCGTCGAAATTAAAGAAAAATGCCAGCAACCAGATGACTTGGATAACGAAGATTTATACAGTGACATCCAAGACGTCCTACTTTTATTAAAGAGAGCGAAGAAAAACGAAGAACAAATTGGATTTTCTCCAGAAAAAGATTTATTATACATTTCTTCAATGGGACTGGAAGCCTAAAAGACGTTAGCGACAGCTTTAGGAATACTGCTCACTATACCTGTATCAGTTGCTTCTCGTGAAAGATCTTTTAGCAAACTTAAATTGATCAAATCTTACTTGAGATCGACCATGAGTCAGAGTAGACTGTCCAATCTTGCGATTCTCTCAATAGAATGTGAAACTGCTTCAACTTTAAATTAAATGATATGATATGTGATTTAAGTCTTTCGGTACTAAATTATATCTGTATGATGGATGGCTTATCAAATCTACGTTTTGAGTGCTCAAAAATGTAGTGGCTTCAGTCGAGAGCTCGCCGTCTTCGGAGGCTATTTTTTCTGAATTCTTGAAAGAGAATTCGCAAACAAATTGTTGTGCACGAACAGTTTTTGTTGTATTCGGCTCACCTGAAAATACCAATTCAATCGACTGCTATTTACTTTCGGATTTATACACGTAAATCCAAGATTCATCACCTGTCACAATATCATGGAAGTACCGTTATCGTATTCTTTTAACACTTCTCTCGACCAATCGACATGATCCCGTTATGAGCAATCAACAAATTGCACAGAATCCAATGTGTAAAAATTTTCTTTACAGTCCAATATTCATGTAATATTGAATCTTTGTTGGTCCCACTAATGCCTATAGTTGTCTCAATCTCATGATGGGTCATATGACGATTTTGCAATATAAATTTGCGCACAGCATCATTAGTTTCCGGAACAACAATAATATAATTAGGGAAATACGAATCGAATTAATGTTGCGTTCGATAGAAAATCCTTGGACTCCTCCAAAAAATTATACTTTCCCATTTTCGTCGAGAGTTCTTTCTGGCAAAGAAATAAAACACTACGTCTCTTCCAAACACTTGGATTCTTATGCAGAGTGGCTCGTACTATCTGACGTGGGGAAAGGGCTATTCTGCAAATATTGTCCATGGTTTACGCCTCGAAATCAAGGAGATTATCGGGGAAATACTCCGCTTGGGGTACTTGTTACGCAGCCGTTGACTGATTTCAAAAATTTGTTTGGGATCAAGAGTGTGTTAGAAATTCGTTCTCAAAATATGTACCATAAGAATGCAATGGCAACGGGGTAGGACTTCGTGAGAGACTATCACAATCCACAACGAAACGTCCGTAATCTTCTCGACGAAAAACATCTTTCGCAAATGCAAAAGAACGGAAAACGACTCATCCCCATTGTGAAAACGGTCATTTTTTGCGGAAAGCAGAACATCCCACTTCGTGGGCATAGAGATGACGGATATAATCGAAAAAATAAAAGCCCGCGCAAAACGAAGGGAATTTCAGGGCTTTGATGAGATTCAGAATCGATTCCGGTGACACAACTCTGGAGCATCACTTTGGGAGCACATCTTCAAGAGCGACCTATACCAGTAAAACGATTCAGAACCAACTAATTGAATGCTGCAGGGCAGAGATAATGGACAAAATTTTGCAACGAGTAACTCGTGCTGAGTTTTACTCGATTGTTTTCGATGAATCTCCAGATCTGTCGGGAAAAGCTCAGGCAATACTTTCATCCTGCCAATTATTTCGTAGAAGTAGAATTTCCGTAAAAATATAATATTTGATGCCTATTGTATGAACTATCGGATAGTGGCTGTTCCCAAGAAAATAAACAGAAATTTACAGAAGAATAATGTTTCTCATTGCAGATTAGCGTTGTACTCAGATACGTCGATTTTTCTTCTGGCGAAGCATGGATACGAAAAGACTTTGTATCTTTTTTGGACGCATTCGGTCAACTTTCGAAGAATACTCTCGCGAAGGGCACAGAATCAGAAGAAAGCGAGGATGAAGATGGATTAATGGCTTAGAGGACTGCTGGAAAAAATGACCGAGCCGATGAAGAATTGTCTCTAAGTGGATCTGCCATCGGGGGGATTGTTCTTGGAGACATGAAGAAAATGAATCTCCGAATGGAGAAATGCGCTTCGATAGGGACTGATGGATGTGCGGTCATGCTGTCAGATATCGGAGCAGTCAACGAAATTCGGAAAGAAGCAAAAAATGCTGTCATGACTCCGTGTTGCTCGCACAAACGATTAATCGAAAACGTTGCCAGTGCCATACGAGAAATCGACAAATTCTTCAAGAACTCATTTCCAAAACGTGTGACTGAATTAGCAAAGAAACTTGGTGAAAAAATTGTCCAGTTATGTGAAACAAGATGGGTAGAGAGGCACGATGCTGTCCTTCAATTTGTTGCGAAGTTACCCTTGATCATCGAAGCTCTGTCAAAAATCAGTGAATGGAAGAACAGAGAAACAGCAGGCAAAGCAACAATTCTCATATCGGCTTTGTGCAGGTTCGAATTTATCATCGGGCTCTTCTATCTCAGCGACATTCTATCGCTCACCCATTCGCTCAGCGTAGTTCTTCAAAAGGAAGCAATTGATTTGGCGAAGGCATCGAAAATGATTTGGACGTTGCTTGCCGCGTTGGAAAAAAAGAGAGAAAAAGTTGATGAAATATTCCGATTGATTTATTCAGAAGCCAAGAAAATGGCGGAAAAACTCGATGTTGACGAAGCGAAACCGAGAACAAGTGGTCGACAAACGAAACGCGAAAATTACGACGTGAAAACTTGCGAAGATTATTACAGGGTCTCTGTCTACATACCTCTACTGGATACCATCAAAGAAGATTTGGAAGCTCGTTTTTCACAAGAAGTTTTGGATGGTTACCAATTGAGTGTGTTGCCCCCAGAAAAAGTAAGTCTTTTAAAAGAAAACGAAATCGATGATCTAATCGGATACTTGATAGAAAGATTCGGGAATCTTCTGAATGATGAAAAACGCGTACAAAAATTGAAATTCAAGGGTGAATTAAGCTACTAAGAATGTCACTGGCAGCAGCAACAAAAAATTGAAGGCAGCGAAATTCCAACTTCTGCACTGGAAACATTAAGAAAATGCGATGTCGACATTTTCCCAACAATCCACACCTATCTCCGAGTATTCTGTACACTTCCCGTAACAAACGCGAGCTCTGAACGTTCTTTCTCTTATCTTCGCCGCATCAAAACATGGCTTAGGACGACCATGCTTCAAGAAAGACTAGTTGGATTAGCGTTGCTTCATACGCATCATGAAATCGAAATCACCGCCGAAGAAGTCATCGAAAGATTCGCAAAACTTGGCAGTCATCGTTTTGCGTTATGAAACACGCAATGTAAAAGGATTTTTCTGTTTGAATTTTTAATAAAATTAGCCACTATGTAATGCATTCATATGGTTGACTTTTCGATTATAACCACTTTGTTTACCTAAAAATTGGAATTGATAATTTTTGTTTCATAATTTGTACTGTATTTCTCTCGCAATAATAAGTTTGAAACCCAAATCGAAGGATAAATTCAATTTCCCCCCCAAGAATCGTCTCTGGATCCCCCACTGGTGTTGCCAGTCCAGATTATATAACATTCAGGAATACTGGGGCTATTTTTTTGGCACAATCAACTGTTTTTGAACAAAGTCATAATACCGTACCTCACACGTGCACGGGTTTAAATATTGGTCGATTAACTAATAAAAATGTTTGCCTTCATATTGCTGGAGGATGCAGAGGAAGAAAGTCTTGTGTTTTGTGTGGTTATGCAGTTAATGCAGACACATACATACATACACACATACAAATGTGCAATACTCGTTTGCAAACAAAGTCGAACCGTTTGGCTAGATAATAGGCTGTAAAATTGTTTACTGATGAGACGTTCCACATAAACATAAGCACACAGCATACAGATCTTGCCAGCGCTGGGAAAGTAATAACAAAGATATATATTTGAAAATGCATGCCAATGTACATATGTATGTATGTGTGTATGCAAGTGCAACGGGGCTAGATTGCAATTAATGCTGTGCGCGTTGTTTTGTTAGCTTTTTCACACCGCTGTAAATTTGCTTACAATTTTGCTTTTGTTTTTGTTTTTTTTCTTTTAATTTGCATTTTTTATGCAACACCTTTTCATTCTATTCGATTTTTAACACATTCTTTATATACATACATAGGTATATGCGATTATACATACATATATGTATGTGTGTATGTGTGTATATAAGAAATAAACAATTCAGTTGCAAATTCCGCTGAGAATTTCTCACAACTATAATAAAGTATACCATATACACACAGAATATTGGTGCAATCTTATGACTACATAACATACATACATACATGTACTATATATATACATACACTGCATTGTATGAAGATGTGCACAAAAATGCATATTCGCACATTCCCTTCGTCTGTCGGACAACTTGCGCCAGACGCCATTTGTCACCGGATCTCCTATAGTACAAAAACAAAACGATTTGCTATATTTCAATAGTGCATCTGAATGTTCATACTTGTATATATGTAAATAGTATGTGTGAGTCTTAATTTCAATTAGCAATGAAAAAAAAATACACTATAGAGTGATGCATTGGAGAATTGTTAATATAATATGATCAGTCAGCTGATATAAGTAGCTGTATGTATATACACAAATGCATAAAGCTTAACGGCGGCATATATTTGAATACTATCAAGGTCGTTATTTTCCTGCATCCAGTGCAAAATCTTTATTGGACAGTTTTTGTTGCAACATGTTCCTAATAGTCTTGTTCACCTGACGGTTGTTAGAATCATCTAAATCTAATCGAGTTAGATCTGGAGTATATATGTACATACGTATATAAATATATGTTCAGGATGAAGAGACGCGCGAAGACGTGTCTCCGCCATCTAATTAGTTTGATGTAAATATCTCCGAAACCACTTAAGCTACAAAACCTAAATTCGCTCAGGACAAATCATCTAAGCATCCCTACTGATACTGTAAAAATGGATGAAATCGAAAGATAACCCGTCCAGAGACTTTAAATTTTACACCCGACATTGCAAGAGAAAGCTTAATAGAAGCTGGGGTAAATATTGGACGTTGGCAGTGGCACCGCCCCCATTTAGATGAAATTTCATATCTCGGGACCCGTTTGACCGATTTCAACGAATTTTGGTACGTGACATTCTTCATACAAGAAACCTATGTATAACACTTTACTCCATATGGTTGGTGACGGTGTGTGTGGTACTTTAATGAATCTCAGGGAACCGTTTTTAATATGTGGCCAGTTAAGTGCATATTTTATTGGCAAAAATATGTAAAACCGGGTCGATACTAGCCCCAGCTTCCATATACTACGTATGCAAAATGATTTTCCATTAGAGCACCTCTCCACAAAAAGACTATTTCTTCTTCTTTACTGGTGTAGACACCGCTTACGCGATTATAGCCGAGTTAACCACAGAGCGCCAGTCGTTTCTTCTTCTCGCTACGTGGCGCCAATTGGATATTCCAAGCGAAGCCAGGTCCTTCTTCACTTGGTCCTTCTAACGGAGTGGAGGCCTTCTGCTTCCCCCGGTGGGTACTGCGTCAAATACTTTCAGAGCTGCAGTGTTTTCGTCCATTCGGACAACAGGACCTAGCCAGCGTAGCCGCTGTCTTTTAATTCGCTGAACTATGTCAATGTCGTCATATAGATTTTCCATTGGGGGTGTTTTTTTACGTGGCGGGTCCCAAACCCAGCGCACAACCTTATGCAGGGGATGTTTCGCCTTCTCACTTTAGCTCGCCTTCAACCGGACGTTCTTAGGCTACCTAGAGGATACTTGGTCAAAGACCGGAAGTCATGAGCGGCTTGAGTCATATGTAAAAGAATCGTTTCTGGCCACTCCCAAGTGAATGGCGATCAGAGAACTTTCCTCACTTACGTGAACTTCTATACATAACTCCATCCTCCAAAAATACTACTACTTTCCAATTTTAATAGCTTATTGGGGCCTTTAGAATGTTTCGTTGGAAAGCCAATCTCAAAACATATTAAGAATATGTGTTAATTCGTAAAAAAATAAAAAACAAAATAACTACTAAAGGATAACTGCAAACTAAAGGAGCTAAAAGCTATTACAGTCAAAACTATATTTTGAGCAGGGTTGCCACTTTATTAAAAATTAATATACTTACGGATAGAATTCATTAAACCACTGAACTGAAGCCAAACCACTTTAATTCATGTAAAGAATATTACAACTCAAAAAGCGTTCGTTTCATTTGAACCAAAGCAAAAATGCCTTTCGCAAATACAACTGATTCATTACAAGAACTTGATCGGTTAATTTGTATTACAAATATAGGGTATTCTCGTAGCTGCGGCTCGATCTAAACAATTTCTTCGGAGATTGCACCGTTGCCTTGGATAATAAATCAAATGTCAAATTTCGTGAATGTATCTCGTCAAATAAAAAAGTTATCCAAAAAGTTTGTATGGCCCATGGGGAACATGGGAATGTCAAATCAACTGGACTGCGGATATTTTTATTTAAAATGTATCTATTTTATAGGGTTCCGACGTTTTCTTATGTGTGCTACAAACTACAAACGGGTATCCCAAATTAAGGAAAAATCCAAAGAAGTTTTGATTTCTCTATTTCTTTCTTTCTAATGAAAAAATTTCTCTACCGTCAGGATATGTAACAATCACAAGTGTTACATTACTTCAGGGGCTGCACTAATAGAATTATTTGTTGTTTTCGAGTCACCATTTCGACTTTAATTCGTGCAAGAGAGTGATCTTTGCCTCGTGCTCAGAACCTACAAAAAAGTCTACCAGTAATATGAGAAAATAATAATACTATAGTCCAATCAAAATTACATTTTTATGGGAAATTCATCTTTTGTTAGCCTTAGCTTTAACGAAAATATCAGCTCAAATATTTGAGGTATACATATGTTTTAATTCTAAAGAACTTAGGTCCAAAAGATAAATCCAAATGATTTAAATCATTCAAAGTAAGTGTATTTACCATATATATACTTATATATGTATAAGTGTAAGCGTTTAATCAGATGCAGATAAACGCAGTAACGCCATTGTGCCATCCTTACGTTCGATCGTTTTAAATGGGTGTTAAATTGGTTAAAAATGATGGCTCACCTACTTTTCGCTCTTTAAAACCCAATAAAATTCCCAATTAATTACTTAATTGAATTAGTGAAATATTGCTGAAGGCATCTCACACCAGTCACAACGAGAAGCAGGTGTAGAAAGAGGCTGCCTCTTTGATAGTCGGTTATTTTTCCCTCTGATAAATTGAATATAATCGATTGGCAGCCAATATTAATACTCGTTAGCCACACATAAGTTGAGTCTCGAGTGTAGCTAATATTCTTATATGAATGTATTTACTGGAGATTTATTGAATTGCTTATTAAAAACAATGTAAGTCCAAAGAGCAGGGCGAAGAGAGACATGGAGGGAAGAAAAGTCAAGTTTAGCACTGATGGCGGATCATACTTCCAAAGCAGAGAGTACCCTGAAGGAAATAAGAGTGTTTTTAGTTTTTTGATATTCGTTAGTCAGAGAAAGTGGTTTTTGTAGGTTTAAAGAGGTGAGTTCTCAAGTTGAGTCAAAATTTTAGTTTGAAGCGTGGCCTAACAGAACTGTTGGAATAAGGAGATGGAGTCAATGAGTTTCTAAAATCTTCAACACAAAACTTTCAGTAACTTCATCGTGGAGTTTGGAAACAAATTCATCGTGTGTTCCCAGTACTTAGAGACTGATATAACTCGAGATGACAGAGAATTTATTATTTTTTATCAGCTCATTTATTATGCCGTGTTTAGACTAATTAAATGATTATCTAATATATTATGGGTAAAGTTAACTGGAAGGCGAAAGAGTTTTTTCTATGACAGGAATTGTCATGAATCTGTGAATTGTCTTTTTCAATGCTTGGTGGGTTGAAGATCGCCTGAACGCAAGCGGTCGCACTTAAGTTGCGCCCAAGTGAATCACAACTAAGCTGAAATCAAAAACTAGCTTGATCTACTTTGTTTCCACAATAACTGGATAATTTCTATTAAATTGGTTAAAATTGTAGTCATAAAAATCATCAACATCCTTAAAGTTAACGCACGAGCTACGTTCTCCCCATTCCGCTTTCCCAAGTTTCTGAAGGCGATGTCTCAGTAGTAAGTTCCTCTGACGATTCTTTCCATATTACTCAATTCCCTGCCTGGAGGTATGGTCTTTTGGTCTTTTTAAGAGCTTACGTCCGTAAACATATTTTTAAAATACGCGATGTTTACTTTTTTGCGTAACTTTCAAACAAAATTGGGATTCCAGGGGTCATTTCCTATAGGCTTATCGTTCTTTGAGTATATTTAAATATACCGTAATTTGAGAGAAGCACGTGGCACAAAACTTAGTTCTCAAGTATATTCCATGAAAACAAACAAAGTTACACTTTCTGGAATACGCTTTTTCAACTTCATTTCGAAATCTTTGGTAAAGATCTTCAGTATGTGTTCCTAACGGGCAATGCCGCTATGTGCCAACATTTGAATGCCTGTCGCTGACTAACTGCAATAAACATAAATCAGAGCCCGCAAGCCCGAGAATGAGAAGCAACGGCGAGATGAAGCCCGCAAGCGGACCGATCGACAAGTGGATGGATCGTAGGTAGACGAGCCGCTGACGACGCAGTCACCGCCAGCAACCAGTCAATGGCAATTAGCAACAGCAACAAAAAGCAGCAGTCAGCAATTAGCTGCACTTAGATCCAGCGACAGCAACAACAAACGCAACAACAATAACAACAATAGCGAACTGCGGTTAAAGCAGCAAATATTGCAATTAGCGCCTACCTTCGCCTATCGAAATTCGAACATAAAATTTCTCCAATTTGTTGCAATTATCCACAAAGCACAGCGCTCGCAAACCTAAATGGCTGTGTGAGTTTAGAAGGAATTACAACAACAATAGTAACATAAAAATTACAATTAAAGAAATACATTTGTGAAATTAGCAACAGTGCAAACAACTTCTTTAGCCGGCGTGTGCATATGTATGTATGTGTGTGTGGCAGCGGCGGGAGGTGGCTTCTGACCGCTGTTGGCCTACACGCCGGCCAATCGACTCGGCGCAGACAGTAAAATGTCAATTTTCGCCAATAAATCACAGATTTTTATGACAAAACATAAACAAAGCGACAGCAGAAACAACAACAACACCAATAACAGCAACACATCCGCAGCCTCACGAGAAAATGTGGCGCTGTGCAAGTGTCAAACAGCATCAGCCCATATAACACCGGCCAAGCGGCTGTCCGGAGCGGATGACAGCTCGTAGTCGCTGCTAAATGAGCGCCGAGTCGTGTTCGGCTATTAAGTTAATATGGACTCGGATTTGTTACAGGTGAAGCAAGTAACTGCTGTGTGCTATGGTTAATTACAAAAACAATAAACAAACAAAATAAAATAAATATTAATTACAACAACAAAGAGATGCTTTTGTTTTCGTTTTTCACTGTCCAATACTAAAAATCTTTGATGCTACATCACACTTTGAGTTAAAGCATTTATTAGACGAAATGCGAAAAAAAAGTGAGGTTAGGATGCTAAGAAAGTCGTTGTGGAAAAACAAGTGAATAACGTCACATTAAAGTTCGTCAAATTACGGGCGTTCACAATGCAATTGTATTTAAATAACTTTGTAAGTTTGACTTTTTGGCCTAGAAGCAATGTCTTACTGCTATTTTACATAAATACAGGGTGTAGCAATATTAACTCGTGCAATGAAAAGCATAACTTTTCGTCGCATAATGTTACGTGATGAACGCCCCCAACTATCAATCTCACAGTTTTCAAAAATATGCTTTTCTCAAACCTGTTGTTTTTGTCAACTGTTACTTTGTTTATACAGTGGTACCTCGACATACGAGTTTAATTCGTTCCGCAACCTTGCTCGTATCTTGAATTACTCGTAACTCGAGGCAAATTTCCCCATACAAAACAATTGAACTACCATTAATCCGTTCCAACCTCCAAAATGTCACCCCAGTTATTTTTGTTACGTGGTTTTGAATAATAAAAACGTATTTATAAATATCAAATATTTATTACACAAAAACAAAAAAGAGAATGTAAAGAAATTAGATATCCTACTGGTCTTTGCCTTTTTCGCTTTATTTTTCTCGCTTTCACCTGTAAGCTTTTTAGAAAAAAACATGTCCAAGGAGGTTTGATTCTTCCTCCCTCTCAGAATGTTCCGGAAATGAGCTAGGCAAGTGTCATTAAAAAGGTCAGATGCACGACCTGTTGCAACTTTCTCTGGGTGTTTTTTTCCACGAATTGTGAAACTCTCTAACACATTCCTAAGATCTCCTTTATCTTACTTGTAGAAATAACCTTCTCCTCAAAACCAATTTCTTGCATAACCTCAGTATGCTGCTGTGACTGTAACTCTTGTATCTCCTTCGTCGTCAGTTCCAGGGAGTGCTGCTCGAAGACCGAACCGGACTCGTATCTCGAATTTCGCTCGTAACTAAAAGCAAAAAATCACTTGCTCGTCGGCTCGTACCTCGAAAAACTCGTATGTTGGGGCACTCATATGTCGAGGTACCACTGTACTTAGTTTGTTTATACTTACTCCGGAACAACGTTTGCGAATTGTGCAATATTCCTTGTATGTATTACCAAAATAATGGTTAGATTCAAAATAAACGCCCAGCGGATACAGTAATTGAGCAACCACGCACCGGTTTCGCTCCAAGAGCGGAAATTATGAGTTCATCCGCCATCGAGCGCTACAATTGACGCTGTGCCCATCCACTTTATTGAACATTTTGTTGAAGAAGCTCACTTTTGGTTAAATTTGTCAAACCTTCTATGTTAACCTTCAAAACTGTCTCGTTTGGAGGCCTGTTAATCTAGAAGTCATTGTACAGAGGCCATTACATTCTCAAAAGATACTGTTTCCTGTGCTCTATGGGCAGAGGGAGTCATTTTTTTTAAGATGATTCCATAATGGCCTTTAGTTAAAATCCAAAAATGACATATCCGATTGCTGTGAAAGGTGACCTAATATTGGGCCTCCCGGAAACATTTACATGGAGTTTCATGAAGTTCATAATTCTTGGTATTACACTGCCACCATTCAAGCTATCCAAATGTGGTCAATGGTTTTATTTAATACTGTAACCATCCTCATATGATTTGTCAAATTATTTTTCAATTTCATCTCCTATTGTTTCAAATAAAAATATGTATTCGCCTTGATAATATTGGAATGAGCAAATTTGGGGATGTAAAGAGATCAAATTGTCATTGATGTTATCCCTAAGGTGTGGGATTTAATGAGTATGTTTCTCGTGTCAAAAATTCACTAAGAAAAAGAAGTCAAAAACTCGTAGCTAGGATATTGAATCGAATTTTTTTTTATAACAAGTAAGGAAGGGCTAAGTTCGGGTGTCACCGAACATTTTATACTCTCGCATGATAAAGTGATAATCGAGATTTCATTATCCGTCATTTACATATTTTTTTAATTTGCTGTAAAATTAATTAGATTAGATCAATTTGTGTACTTTGAGTATTGAATTGTATTTTCATTTATATGTATGTATTATACAGAGAAGGCATCAGATGGAATTCAAAATAGCGTTATATTGGAAGAAGGCGTGGTTGTGAACCGATTTCATCCATACTTTGTACATGTCATCAGAGTGTTAAGAAAATATTATATACCGAATTTCATTGAAATCGGTGCAGTAGTTCCTGAGATATGGTTTTTAGTCCATAAGTGGGCGACGCCACGCCCATTTTCAATTTTTAAAAAAAGCCTGGATGCAGCTTCCTTCTGCTATTCTTCCGTAAAATTTTGTGTTTCTGACGTTTTTTGTTAGTCGGTTGACACACTTTTAGTGATTTTCAACATAACCTTTGTATGGGAGGTGGGTGTGGTTATTATCCGATTTCTTTCATTTTTGAACTGTATATGTCTGAAGGAAACGTTTCTGTAGAGTTTGGTTGACATAGCTATAGTAGTTTCCGAAATATGTACAAAAAACTTTTTAGGGGGCGGGGCCACGCCCACTTTTCCAAAAAAACCTCAAAATATGCCCCTTCCTAATGCAATCCTTTGTACCAAATTTCACTTTAATATCTTTATTTATGGCTTAGTTATGACACTTTATAGGTTTTCGGTTTCCGCCATTTTGTGGGCGTGGCAGTGAGCCGATTTTGCCCATCTTCGAACTTAACCTTCTTATGGAGCCAAGAAATACGTGTTCCAAGTTTCATCATGATATCTCAATTTTTACTCAAGTTACAGCTTGCACGGACGGACGGACAGACAGACATCCGGATTTCAACTCTACTCGTCACCCTGATCACTTTGGTATATATAACCCTATATCTGACTCATTTAGTTTTAGGACTTACAAACAACCGTTATGTGAACAAAACTATAGGGTGATTTTTTAAGAGCTTGATAACTTTTTAAAAAAAAAAAACGCATAAAATTTGCAAAATCTCATCGGTTCTTTATTTGAAACGTTAGATTGGTTCATGACATTTACTTTTTGAAGATAATTTCATTTAAATGTTGACCGCGGCTGCGTCTTAGGTGGTCCATTCGGAAAGTCCAATTTTGGGCAACTTTTTCGAGCATTTCGGCCGGAATAGCCCGAATTTCTTCGGAAATGTTGTCTTCCAAAGCTGGAATAGTTGCTGGCTTATTTCTGTAGACTTTAGACTTGACGTAGCCCCACAAAAAATAGTCTAAAGGCGTTAAATCGCATGATCTTGGTGGCCAACTTACGGGTCCATTTCTTGAGATGAATTGTTGTCCGAAGTTTTCCCTCAAAATGGCCATAGAATCGCGAGCTGTGTGGCATGTAGCGCCATCTTGTTGAAACCACATGTCAACCAAGTTCAGTTCTTCCATTTTTGGCAACAAAAAGTTTGTTAGCATCGAACGATAGCGATCGCCATTCACCGTAACGTTGCGTCCAACAGCATCTTTGAAAAATACGGTCCAATGATTCCACCAGCGTACAAACCACACCAAACAGTGCATTTTTCGGGATGCATGGGCAGTTCTTGAACGGCATCTGGTTGCTCTTCACCCCAAATGCGGCAATTTTGCTTATTTACGTAGCCATTCAACCAGAAATGAGCCTCATCGCTCATCGGACACGGACGCGAAACACATTTCGAACCGAACACTGATTTTGGTAATAAAATTCAATGATTTGCAAGCGTTGCTCGTTAGTAAGTCTATTCATGATGAAATGTCAAAGCATACTGAGCATCTTTCTCTTTGACACCATGTCTGACATCCCACGTGATCTGTCAAATACTACTGCATGAAAATCCTAACCTCAAAAAAATCACCCGTTATAATACTCTCTTTAGCAACTTTGTTGCGAGAGTATAAAAAGAAGCATCCGGTTTTAACCAAATACCCACACTCCATAAGCAATGAAAGCTGACGCTGAACGT
>JBAWJQ010001218.1:0-81696 GCA_037783105.1 Bactrocera zonata | reverse complement strand
TATACTTTTTTGATCTGACGTGTGAGTCCTGTCAAACTGGCACGATGGCATATCAACATGAATAGACTTAGCTAAATCTATTGTTTATAATCGGAACTTAAGTTATCAGATTTTTTGAGGAGTAAGTTGTAACAGCTTAGTTCACAAATTCTTGTGTCCTCCAATCGATTATAAATCATGCATCACAAAAAAAGGCTAACTGACTTCTATAGCAACGAAGCGTTTTGATAAAAAAATATAATAACTTCATTAGAATAATTAGCTATTATTTATATATATATTTTATAAAAAATTACAAAGTGTTATATCATTTATGTTGAACTATCAAAAATGATACAGGAACTAATGTCCATTGCTTAAGGGGTTATATACCTTTTTTAAATTAAAAAAATCGAACTTTTTTATTGCTTTATCTTAAAGAACAACTCTTTGGAAACATTTTCTCAAATTTTCATAGAGGTTCGAGCAGTAGAAAAAAAGTTACAGCACTTCTAACCGTGCGGCTCGTCGCGGCCCTAAACTTGAGACTTTAAACGCGAATATCTCGAAAAAGTGTTGTTTGAAAAATGACTTTGCGGTGACATGGATTGGCAGAAAACTACTGAACCGACTTTCTTAAATTTTTTTTTTAATGTTCGTAATGAAATTTTTCTGTGCTTGAACGATGGACTTTTTACACACAAACTTTTTTTCGTTGAAATGAATTTTTTAGCGAAATTTCTAGTGACCAAAAAATTAATTTTTTGCATAAAACGTTCCCGTGTGCACAAAAAAAAAAAAAAATTTATAAAAACGATCGTTCAAGCACAAGGAATTACACCAAACGAATGAAATTTGTTTACTTTTATGGTTTCAGTTGACTTGTTCGACCTGGGGAATTGTCACCGCAAGGCTCTGCCAAAAAAAAGGCCTCTAAGAGAAACAGCCACCCCTTAAAAACAATTTGATATTTGTCCACGAAATTTCGGAAACACTACTCAGTTTATTAGAAACATTTGTGAATATGCCAGAAAATAATATTAGTATGTTTTATCAATTTCGAAATTCACGTTTCACACTTTGAATTTAAAATACACTTTCCCAAATTCCTCAGTAAATCGCCTCCCTTACCCGCACTTTGCTGGAAAGCCTGAGGTGAAGCGATTTGTATGCTTTTGCTACGGAATACTTCTAAATGGCAAAATATTGACAAAACATCTGATATGGCTCACACAAGTTGTTTCCATCACCTTTTACCTAATATTGCTTGCATGCGAGTTTCAACACACCCACACATCACACTAATATCCATGCACGAGTGTGCGCGTGTGTGTGTGTGCAAGCGATTTGCCAGTGTGTCTTTCAACTTTCGTGTCATGACTAAACATGCAGAAACATTAAAACCACACAACACTACATAGAATATAACATAAGCAAAAAGACCACAGAAAACGAAAACACGCACACACACATGCACGTAAAACTGCATATGTGTTGCAGCAAATGTTTGAGTTAGCACGCAGAGGCCGCAAAATAAGGAGAACTGCACTGCAACCGCAGACTGGTAGAGTGGAAAAACTTTGCGACAAATTAATTCACAGCCAATGCAGTAAAATACTACAGAAACCCCGTATGTGGCAAGTGTGTGCGAGTGTATGTGTGCTGACGCAGGAGCAGGGGTAAGGAAAGGGATCATAAGAGCAAGGAAAAGCGTCGGCAAAGGATGAACTATAAACAAATGTCGGAGTGCAAGTGAGCATGTCTACCAACTGGATTGAGGCTGACAGCGACGCATGCACTCACACATATGCACGGCAGTACACTGTTGATTAAAATTATTCGTCATTTGGAGGCAGTTTTAAATATAGAGGTGCCGCCACAGTGCTATGAAGAAAAAGCTTGGACTTAAGCTACGGTATAATGGTTTTAAAATGTAATAGTGGTTATACGCATAACCTTACATATTATTCATAATATCATAAGCTTGGAAGAAATATTATTTTGAAATTAGCATAAAGTATAGGAGGTTTGTTGAAAATAGCCATTTTTCAATAATTTGTTTGAAATTCATGATTTTATAAATTTTCTAAATATTGAAATTTTTTTACCTTACTAGGTCTCAGCGTCCTGTCCTGACGCGCTCCTTGTTAAGACGAAATTTTCATATTGTTTTTTGATGAAGAAGCGCCCGAATGTTGTCCGATGGCGATTCCAATAGGTGGCGGTATTAACTGCCATCTGATTTCTCAAATCTGCCTTTTCATAGGGATCCCCGCCAGGTAGGAATCCTTCCAGGGTGGTATTGAACCAACCGACCTAGACCCACAGCAGGGGATACAATTTGCTCGTCATTAAGTTATGGGGTGCTCAACTGGTAATAGCATAAGCTACAAGGTCTGAACGGAGACTTAAGTCTGACCTTTGGGGAGATTTGTGGTGGATGTGGTTAAAACCTAAAAGAAGGTTGGTTTGGAAAATTCATTACAGTGTGGAGTCGCAGTGCGGCCGGAGTGGGGACCGACAGTACGGCAGAGGTCTTAGATCGGCTTCGAACCCGACCAAAGTGGAAAAAGTGTCCCTTCCACCCGACCAATTGGAACCAAATAATAAGTGCAAAAAGCATTTATTATTTGGGGCGCTGGCCAACGCATTGTATTGAGATATGTGCTTCTAAAAGAACCGTGCGGTTCAGGTCAGGCAATCCGTTCTCACGACAGTCTGGTCTACGTATCGTAACGAACCCGGATTTTTATCCGGCCAAGGACTGTCAACTCGGCAGATTTCTGCCGCCACAACAACAACGAGTGTGGAACAATGCTTACGCGCAGCCGGCTCATGGTTTTAGGACATTGGATGCAGACTCGATGACACTACGGTTATGGTGTCAAACTCGACTATGACAATGAACTCGGGCTAAATTGGCAAAGGGATCGAGAAAGTAGATCATGAGAAATTGAATAGGACGTCTTCATTACTCAATGGAGAAAAAGGTCAACACAGGGCATCTACCCTTAACATACCACCATTATTTAAGCCAATGCCCAGCTTTCAGCTGGATGAAACGAGATATATTCCACGGATACCAATGCTACAACTTAAGAGAAATTGGGCAACCAGGGTGGAAAAATGAGGTCTTATGGCCAATATTGGACTCCGTTGACAGTATATAACTCTAATGAAGATGAGGTTCTTATGGAGTCTTAACGACCTTTTCGTGGCTTAAAGACTTAGGTTCTTAAAGAGTCTGGTTTCGTGGTTTAAAAGGCTTAGCTGGCATTTGTTCCATAGCTTCAAGTGACTCTCCACACTGGGATGACTGTAATGTCTTCCATGGAGTAAAAGGACAGTGGGAAGACTCCGTTCTTAATCGAGCTATATCGAGCTTCAAGACAGACCAGTTTTAGGTTAACGACTGGATTAGGTCCATTAACCCATCGCTGAATGCCATCTTAAATAGAGTCTGCTGCACTGAATACATATTTCGTCTGGGTTTGCCAGTGTCTCTACCAAGCCAACCATTAAGGAATCGACAGCATATTCTCTTATCATGTAGTTATAAGTATATCCAAGCAATCACTTATTTTAGAAAGTATGCATACTTTTCTACACCACTGTACGTCTGTCACAAGCTTTTATATTCAACCGCTGTCGCCGTAAACGGTTTGTGACTTTTCCTCAGTTGACAACAGCAGCAACAGCTGTCACTGTCAGTGTCACTGCCAAAGCTGGCGGCGTCCCGGCAAAGCACAAAGCAAAAGTTGTGAATTGTTATTAGAAGAAACACATGTATGTATGTGTGCGCACGTGCACATATGCCTCCATATATGTGTATATATGTGTATGTATTTCATGCAAGTAGGTCTGTGTGTGTGTGTGGGCATATTTGCATTCCGAAGCCGCAGCTGTGCGCGTATTTATTATGAGTGCGGCAGTGTTGCATCAACACGCAACATCATGTGTGGCACAGACGAGTCTAAACTTGTGCCGCTATCTTTTGCGCTTTGTTGTTGTTGTTCAACTTTTGTCTCAAACCGCAAGCGCCGCAAAACAGTACAAGCAAGCAGTGCGATGCACGTACGTGTGTGTGTGTATGTGTGCGCAAATGACTTCCGCTTTTACGAGGCTGCGTACAAGACAACAAAGCGGTGACACTCACTTAGGCAGCCATTTAAGTAACTTCTTGCTGCAAGTTGTGCGGCAAGTTTTTCATAAGAGTTTCCTCAGCGTGTTGTTGCGGAGTATTCGCGGATGTTTTTAAGCGTATATGCGTATGTGTGTGTGTTTATGACTATGCAGAAAAACTTGCGCGCCCATTTGCAACACCTTTGGAGAGTTGAGAGTTTCAGTGACAGCAGTAATCATGCCGCTTACCGCAGCATTAATTTGCATGAACTGCAATTGCGTAAGTGTTTCTGTGTGAATGCGTGTGCTTTTCCGTTCAAGAAGCCAGGCACACACACACACACACACACACAGAAAGCATTAAAATTGTGCAATTCTCAACAACATGCCACCGTGCCACCGACTTATACACTCACACACACCTAGAGTCCTGAGTCTCGTTTCAATTACCCGCCAGCTGATGTGCCGCTTGTGCACCTTCTGCTTGCAACTAATTTCATTATCGCTTTGTTGTTGCTTGTATCTAAATATTCAGCTTTGTTGCGGTTCACTTTACCGCATAGCTGCCACACATGCACAAACACACACAAGCAAACACACATCACAACATACGACTTGCCACATGCCATTAGAAGCTTTCACATTCACATTCGCACACATCCTTACAACACACACAGACATATGTCTATCATGACTCTTTGTCCTCCTCCTTAGGTGTTGAGAAAGTTGCGTTTGCCGCTGCTGCCTGGAAAACTTTCAAGTGTGAAATTATTCAAAAGGCGCAAGACTTTGCCAGATTCGCATTGAGTTTGCATCATTCATTTTAATGAAATTAATTGAGGAGTAGTTCGCACTTGTTTACATGATATCAGCCAGAGTATCTTTTTATTAGTGCTAAATAAATTAGTTTACGGTAATTAGAAAAGTGCACTTAAAAGCTTGAAGCATCATTTGGATAATTAGCACACTCGAAAATGTGTGCATTTGTTTAGTATTAACAGTTGAAATATAAAAAGACATGTGATTTCTTAATGCGTTAAGTTCACTTGGGAGTGGCCTGAAACGATTTATTTACATATAGCTCAAGGAGCTCAGGACTTCCGGCCTTAGGACAAGTATACTCTGGGTTACCGAAAACATGCACTTGAAGGCGAGCCAAAGTGAGAAGGCGAAGCATCCCTCCTCAGTGTTGTGCAATGGGTTTGGGAGCCGCCAATTAAAAATAAACTCCCCAATGAAAAGAAGGGGCTTTTCATCAGGCTTTCCACCAGGCTTTCCAATTTAGGAATACTTAAGCCCCTCTCAAGTTAACCGCTTATCTAGCTTATGATTTCTTCCTAAAGAAGTATATATATTTTGAATAGGAATGAAAATCAACAAAGACTTTATCGATCGTTGACGGCATCATTGATCATAAAAACACATCTAATTTAATCGGCTGCTGCAGACAAAATAAGCAATGAATGCAGTTAAAATTTTGATTGCACTTCAGGGGCATGTATGTCAACATAATTTAAAAAAAATGTTGACAATTTAATATTTCTATTACGTGATAAAATTTTAGAAAAGTTCTTCTCTAAAAAATGTTACTGGCATTCTGTTATGATAGTTTTTCATTCTTTATAAGTCTTAATCCATGTAAATTTTTGTTCTTTTTTCAAACTTAAGTCATTGTACATACGTTCTACTGAGAATTTTATGCAGGCTTCATCCACAGAGATGGTCGGAATCGGGACAATTGTAGAGGAGTGCCGTCGGAGATAGCGTGTATGTCGAAAAATATTTAATCTTCATCTGGAAAAATATTTTGTATTCTTAAGAGAGGGTGGTGCAAAAGTAATCCTCCTATCAGATGATGCTATAAATTTTGCAATTGAACTCTAATGGCAGTTCTGTTTTGACATTTGTGTAGTAAACACATGCAAAATACACGTAAATAAACAATGGTACGCTACACTGCTCCAGAACGCGGGTTATTGGTGACTATTTATTTGACCAATAATCGGTAGGTGACTTTGGCACAACGTGAATTTCGTTGCAGATTTCCTGGCCGTCCGACGCCTACTGGTGAAACACTGCGACGTTTGGCCGCTCGCCTCGAAGAGACCGGCACAATACGAGATGCTGCCAGGCGTCCCGGAGTAGCCGTTCTACGGAGAATATTGCTGCTGTTGCTGAAGATGTCATGGAAGCGCCATCGACATCGACCAGACGACGTGCCACGCAAATGGGTATCAGTCGACGGTGTTTACAGCGAATTTTGGTACGAGATTTGAAGATGTTTCCATACCATACCATACCATAGTCCAGACGGTGCATCAGCTGTTAGCTGCTGACCGCCAATTGCGTCTAATATATGCTCAAGTCCTCCTTAATCACCACCAAGAAGAAGATGATTTTTCATTAAAAATAATCATGAGTGATGAGGCCCATTTCCATCTTAGCGGGTACGTAAATAAGCAAAATTTCCGCTTCTGGGGCACTGGAAACCCGCATGTAACCCACGAGGAGCCATTACACCCGCTCAAAGTCACTGTATGGTATGCTGTTTTTGCTGGAGGAGTCATCGGACCTTTTTTCTTCGAAGACGTCGCGGGCCAAATGGTTACTGAGAGTGGTGAGCGCTACAAAGCAATGATATACGAATTCTTGTTGCCGCAACTTGATGAATTGTGGTTCCAACAGGACGGGTGCAAGGGCATACACTGCACGTGCCACAACCGATATGCTGGAGGCTGCGTTTCCCGGGCGCCTAATCCCCCGTTTTGGCGATTTGCACTGGCCAGCAAGATCGCATGATTTGACCGCTTCAGACTTCTTTTTGTGGGGCTTTTTGAAGTCGCGGGTTTATGTCAACAAGCCTCAGACTCTTGCAGCTCATAAAGACAATATCCGTCAAGATTGTGAGGAGCTATCGCCGGAAGTGCTGGCCAAAGTGATGGAAAATGACATTAAAAGGGCTCAAATGAAAATTAACTGTGGCGGCGGCCATTTACATGATATCATATTCTCGAATTGATGCAAAAAAAATTAAAAGACCAAATAAAAATAATCCACAAGCAGAATCAAAGTTGTTCATTTCTAAAAAAAATTACAGCCAAAAAACATCGGAAGGTTATTTTTATTTTATTTTGTATAAATATACATTTTAAACTTTAAAACGCAATAATAAGTTTTTTATTGCTAGAATCGAATTTCTCAGTGTCAGGTGTAACCCTTATATTACAGACCAAAATGAAATTCTAAAAAATTTAATATATAGTTTAAATTTTAAGCTAGTCGTACACATTCCTAGACCCACACGATCTCTCTCGGACTGATACATTGTAGATCTGCAAACTAGTATATTTCATAACTAACCTAATGCTGCAACCACACTCCACTTATAAGCGAAAAAGATATCAGCAAATAAATGAAATTTCAAAAAATATTTATTCGGATTCGCTTCACTTTGCTTGTCTATAACTTCAACATTTATTTATCCAATATCCAAAAAGCAATAACATAAATATATTCTGTTCAATTTATGCACGCAGCTGCGGTGCTGTCGGTTTATTTGTTATATTTGACATTGATGGCATATTTTCAATCAATATTTATGACACACACGAACACGCACCCACACACATACCACATAACCTCACCCACATATAAGCCAGGGTTGTGCCCTCATAGAGAAGTTCAACGTTTAACGCCGCCTTCTTGGCGTAGCCAGCTCGCACACTATGAGTATAAGCTTATATTTACTTTCTCAAAGTCAGCACATTAGCATAATCCCCTCACACACACACACGCACATACTCAGACAAACAACAAAATCCAATTTACATGCGCATTGTTGGTTAATGAAAACACTCATAAGCGAGTATTTATTTATGTTTTTGACGTCGAAGCGCTGGCGAAAATATTTTGATTGTCTCTCTTATGGAGTATCGAGCTATTTGCCAATCAAATGTGTCCACATAAACACATGTGTGTACACACAATCATATCAACTGTCAATTTTGCCATGCGAATTGATTAATGACACGATTTTGCGAAATTAAGTTATTTTGCCGACTTTGCGAGTTTAATGGAAATTCATTTTTTTCTCTTGGATTGGTATTTATTGACAGCAAAAAGCTATTGGAGCGTATTAAAGTCTCTTAAATTAATTGAAGGTTATATGCGCTCGCACAGCACGTACTAAAGAAGTTAATAAGGTTTTTTCCTAAATATTGTTTAAAAATACCAAATTTTCACGTATTTTGAATCGTTACTTTAAAATAGGCTCTTCTTGATCCAATGCAAACTTAATTTATATCCCATTTTCTTCTTCTTCTTTATTAGTGTAGACACCGCTTACGTGGTTATAGCCGAGTTTACAACAGCGCGCCA
This sequence comes from Bactrocera zonata, assembly GCA_037783105.1. NCBI lineage: Eukaryota > Metazoa > Arthropoda > Insecta > Diptera > Tephritidae > Bactrocera > Bactrocera zonata. The sequence continues at coordinate 73,218 of JBAWJQ010001218.1, read as the reverse complement.
TTCGTTCTTTCCTTTCACTAATTGGTGGCAATTGAAGATACCAAGTGTCACCAGATCCTTCTCCACCTAGTCTTTCCAACGAATGGAGCTCTTATTTTCCTCTGCTTCCCCCGGTAGGTACTACGTCAATTCCTTTCAGAGCATTAGTATTTTCATCAATTCGGACGTCATGACCTAGCAAGCTTAGCAGCTGTCTCTGAATTCGCTGAACTATGTTAATGTCGTTGTATATCTCATACATCTCAACGTTCCATAGACTCCGGTATTCGCTGTTGCCAATGCACAAGGAATCTTAAATCTTCCGCAGAACCTTTCTTTCGAAGACTCGCGACGCCAAATCAGTGGTTCTTATCATCGTCCACGCCTCTGCTCCATATAGCAGGACGGTGATAACAAGTGACTTCTCGTCAAAAGCAGCTTTGAAACCTACGAAGCGGTGGTGTGTGTCGATCCTTATTTCACGGATCTTCTCCACGATTGGGCCCATGATGAATCTGGTCAGTTATATATTTTCCAACTTTATATCCCATAGACTCATAAGGCATTTCTTCAAATGGGTTTATTAGTTACGAAAACAGTAAAAAGTCACTGAGAGACAAATCTATCGAATACGGTTGCTGTTCGATGACTCCAGTTTTGTTTGGCCAAAAAGTCATCGCGTTTGAATGTAACGACGCATTATCGTTTAAAAAGTCCATGAATTTTCTGCCAATAAATTCGAGCGTTTACGCCGAATGGCTTTACGTATACGACTGAAGATGACCAAACATTGTTCCTCATTGACTGTTGGACCTCGTGGCATGTCTTATCATGAAAACATACCACATACAAGGCAATGAAAACAATACTTTGAGCATCATCACATGGGCCGCAAAAACGGAAAAGGGGTTAAAACCCTATGCACTAGTAAAACCAGAAAACCTCAATTTCATCTTCCAAACTCGGTGGTACTGTCATATCTTTATCATACGAAAAAAAAAAAAATAAAATGAAATATCTAGGGGTCGAGATTGATACCTACCTCTACCTCTAAATATACCAGATTATAGCTTCCTAAGGTTGCATTTCAATAGTGAATTACAAGTGAGAGTTCCCTCTAGGCGTGAGTGGAGAATAGATAAGTGGAATAAAGGAGAAGAAAACTACCTCACTCTCAATCTCCTCAAGCCGTCGAGTTCAAAAAAAAAAAAGACAGCGGAGCAAAGACTGGGAACACTCCAAGGATCTAAGCTCTAGCGTGATCAAAAAATCTAGGAAGGCTTTAAGCTTACTCCACTTGTCCATTTTCGGCAAACGAAAAAGCAGAAGAGTATGCCAAGTCCGGAGCCTCTCTAGGCGTGTCCGAGGTGGAGACAATAATGTGCCCCTTAACACCGATTCCACACTTCTACTGCGAGTGTTCTGCTATATCATAATACCTGATCTTGGAATCCATCAGGTACCAAAGCAGATTGTCTCCCTAGTTTCATTGAGGGTATCAAATTTCATCAGTGTAAATCGAAATTTCGAATTTTCCAGAACGGAAACGAGCGAACCGTTGTTGTTCTACACGAACTGATACAACATCGTCTACGTAAACTTTCCTTTATCTTCCCTTTTAATACAAAAATTTCAATATATAGTGAATTTCGTCATTATTTTCGCACATTTTTGAACAGCTCTAAGTTTTTTTCAACTTCCCCTAATTTTACAGAACCTTAAAATCTCACCTTTCGACCACTATATGGTATGACACAATGAGATTGGCAGCTATGGAGATATACGACTGCAACGTCATCTGTTGACAAAATACGAAAAGACTTTTTCGACCCAATATTTATTTTTATTTTAAATAAAACTTTCTTTGTGCAAAAATTTTACAGGAGCGGTCTGAGGTGATAGCTATGGTAGTGAAGATGACGCCAGACAACATACTGAGTCACATGATACGATCAGAGCGGCTGTGGGCTAAAATAAAAGAGTAGGTCGCAATAGCACTAAAAGAACTAAGTATGAAAGAACGGAAGCGGAGAAGCACAAGACCACGTGAATAACCCTTGAGGGAGTGTGTGAAGAGGCACTTATTGCCCAGTTTAGCCCAGCGAAGCAGTGCTTAACGGCGGTTTCGCAGGTCCAAATACAAGCTACAGAAGCCGGAGTTTAGTACGTAGGCATAATGCTCCACAGCAACATCTTTGAAAGATTCCCCCTTCCCCCCTCGAAAAAAAAAAATCAAAAACTCTTTTTTCCTTAACAAAAAGCCATTCGCAACGGACATTTAAAAGTTTCGTCATTTTAAATACTGACCCACTGAAAAAATAGCTAAAACAAAATTTACAGTGTCGCAATTACAGGCTAACGGTACATGAGCTGCTATACTCACCACACACCCAGCATTTGTTTAAATGTCACCCAAAACATTTCAAAGTTCCAAATGAAGCACATAAATGAAAATCTGCCAACGAAAGAATGGCAACGCTGCGCGCGGGTGGGAGGGGTGTGTGAAAGAGTAGCGCGTGTTAACCAGATTTAGCTGATGGACCGATAGCTGTAGTGAAACGTGCCACACGCACTCACATATGTGCTCATTTATACATTGCCGCATATGCATGCAACATGTGTGTGTGTGTGTGTGTGTGTGGAACAAACAGCAATTTTCACAGCTAACCGACACTAAACAAATTTAAGAAAAATTACAGCCATTTCAATGCAGTTGCGCGCTGTGAATGTAATAGAAATAGCGTAGCGTAACAAAGCAAGCTTACAGCCGCAGTTCTAGCTCACACACACACACATGCGCACGTGCAAACGGTATTTATTGTGCTGGTGTTAGCGGGCGTGCATTGCGCCAGTTTGCAATTAATCTTCGTAAATTGCTGTGCAGTGCGCTAAAAAGGAGCAACAAAACCAACAACAAGCGCACAAACAAGTAGGGCGTTTTGGAGTGCGGCTCGAACAGCAGATATTGCACGTGAAGTTAGAAGGTGATGTTCAACTGAAAATTCGATTGTTGTGTTTAAATCTGATTTCACTTTTGAATATTGCTTTTAATGGAATTAAATATATCAACCATCTTTGCATAAATACTTTCAATGGTAGAAGCTGAAGTTGGTTAAATTATGCTATTTTTCCTAAAGTTTAAAGCTCTCTTCGCGAAAAAACGTTTAATTCAGCCTGTACGGCTGCATTTCGCATGGCGTAATATGGTACAAGATATATTTTTATACCCTGAACAGGGTATATTAAGTTTGCCACGAAGTTTGTAATACACAGAAGGAAACGTGGACCCTATATAGTATATATTTAAAATATCAGTATGTTGAGCTGAGTCGATTAAGCCATCTCCGTCTTTCTGTATATATACGAACTAGTTCGTCAGTTTTTAAGTTGTCATTTTGAAATTTTCCAAACGTCATTTTCTCTTCAATAAGCTGCTCATTTGTCGGAACTGCCGAAATCGGACCAGTATATCATATAGCTGCCATACAAACTGAATGATCGAAATCAATTGCTTGCATGGGAAACTTTCTCATTTGACAATATATCTTCACGAAATTTGGTATGAGTTATTGTTCATAGAAGTAATGTAACCTCCGAAGAAATTTTTCACATCGGATTTCTATAGTATATAGCTTCCATAGATTTACTTAAACTCATAGTTACTAAAATAAATGCACCTGTGAAGGGTATGTACCGAAGCAGCCGAAGTTGACGTTTTTTCTGTTTAGAAGTATTAATGCTAGCGATTTTGGCCTCGACCTTTTTTATAGCAAATAAAATTTCCTACAAATTTGTCATGCACATTATTTCTATAGCTCTTGTCATTTACGAGATATATATTGTACAAAAAAATGTGAAATTCTTGGAAAAATCGGGTTTAGAGCCCCGTACTTCCTCGCTGGTGTGAGTTACGACTTTGTTGCACTGGGCACTTTTGTAGAGTGAACAATTCTGAGAAATATGCGTCTTAAGTCAAAGCGATGCCATAAAATACCTCTGATCTGTGGGAATTTAAAGATAAAAACTTACGATTGTAGAGTATTTTCTATGGAAAATTTTTACAGACCTTGGTCCAGTTCTTAATGTTAATATTAAGGGCTAAAATTTTCAGGGAATTTTTTTGGGGGTATTTCCAATGAAATTTCGTGACGGGACTGAAAAAGATTATTAGTTAGAAAAAAAACCAAAACACCCTAATATATATATTCATAGTATTCGTGTTAATTATTCAAATAATTAGATTTATAATTAAATTATTCGCTTTTTTCATAAACGTCTTTTATATTACCAAAAAAAAAAAAAAAAAAAAAAATAGCAATAAAAGTGTGAAATATCTAAAAACTAAAAAATAGAATCCTTTACGTGTTAACATCTTCAGAATAATCTCCTTTTGATCTTGTACAAATAAGCTTTAATTTAAAACTTTAATTCCACATATTTTGATATGAGGCGAAATGGCCATTATTTTCAAATTTTCATAAATAAATAATATTAAAATATATATATGTAAGTATATACATAAAGATCTATATATTATCTAAATTATAAAACTCTTCGTACAGCATGTCACTCGTGGTATAAAAGCGTACGAAATTTGTTGCAACTGGCATCGCGGAAATATCTCGCATTCTACGTCACTCATACGCCATGGCGTTCACGGTGCTGCAAATATCGCCATCTAGTACACGCATACATATGCAGTTGTTGTTGTAGCATGTAGCCCAGTCGCACGAAATTAGTTTTATGTAACAAACGCATACTCGTCGCTTTGTTTGGTTCTGCTCGCTCTCTGGTGTATGTGTGTGTGTGTGCACGCCTCTTGCGCGTATAAAGAATAGTTTCGTTATTAAATATTTCATTGAGCGAAAATATTCTTAAAAGTTAGCTATCACTTTTTAAACAAGCGAAACAAAATTCCACAACAACAAATACGCTTGTACTCAATTTACTTAGTTCCTCATAGTGAAAACAGTTTTGTTATTGTTATTTTTTTGTTATTTTTATTCATATATATGTATATGATTCCCCTCGTGCGTGCATTCACTTTTGGCAAATCCGTAATAATAAAATATTTGCCAACGAGCCGTCTGTTTTGCCATCCATTTAATTTATTATGTGACAGTTGATGTCACACCATATGTCAGTTGCCAAGCAGCAGTTGAACATATTCGAGCTTTAAAAATTGTATATCTTTAACTGGCGATATAATCTACTCTATTGCATATGTAGACATGGAGACGTTTATTTATTTAAATAGCTTGAGGTCGTTTTATAAATTGAATATTTTATTGTATTTGCATGAGGAATAATGATATTTTGAGTTTTGAAACCATTAGTTTTGAAAATATCTTAAGTTAAGTTAACTTATGTTATGTTGTGTTACGTTATGTTATGATATGTTATGTTATGTTATGTTATGCTATGTTATGTTATGTTATGTTATGATATGTTATGCTATGTTATGTCATGTTAAGTTAAGTTATGTTGTGTTATGTCATGTTATGTTATGTTATGTCCTGTTACGTTATGTTATGTTGTATTATGTTATGTATATTATGTTATGTTAAGTTAAGTTAAGTTAACTTAGTATAATCTCACAAAATAATTTTTTATATTTAAGACAAATGAAGTAAACTAAAATAATTTTAATTTAATTTACTTTTGTGAAGTTATGTTAAATAAGTTTCTCCCTATTTGCTTTATTTATATTGATGAGAATTGAATTAAGTTTATTTACTATTCTAAGTTAAGTTACGTTAGCGTTAAATACATCTAAATTATGGTAATTTTACCTTAATTTATTTAATTCAAATTGACTTCATCTCAAAGTGGGGTTAAGTTAAGTTAAATTAAGTTAAGTTAAGATAAATTAAGTTAAGTTAAGTTAAATTAAGTTAAATTGAGTTAAATTAAGTTAAGTCACGTTTTTTAAATAACTTTGAAATTAAGAAAAAAAAAATTTTTTCGATGGAAATCAATATTGCTTATTAATTAACAAAAAATTTATGTAAATTAAATATTTATGTATTCACCGAAAATTCACCAAATTAAAAATTAATTCATAAACATTGTTTGTTTTTTCCATTTCTCTTCTCACACAATATTTTTAATAACATTCCACCGCACTTTATACTTCGAAAACCGCCATTTTGTCTTAAATAAAAATTTTGAATATTCTTTCGATCATTACCTAAACTCATTTAGTAAAAACATATTTTTTTGGCTTTGAAATAATTTTAAGCACAAAAGCCTTTCTCACCGCCCAACACAGTTTTTTTGGGAGATCATCCAAGAAATTGTCTGAAAAGTATCTTAAAAAAAAACGATTTTTCCTGACTTTTAACGTGATATAGTCCTTTAAGACGATATCGAGATGGGGTCTCCAAACAACATAGCCATCAAAAATATGCTTAAGTACTTTTTTCCTCTACCACAAATATCACCTGGCCGTCTGAAGGTATAAAATTTATGTTGCTCCAATCTTGATGCCACAAAAGGGCTGCTAGCAATAGCAAATGCTATATATATGTCGACCACACGGTCGATTGCTGTTTTATGTCGGGCTCATACGCATAGATCCATGATTCGTCACCTGTGACGATCTTATAAACGTCTTTTGAAGCAACGCGATCGTATTTTTTCAGCATTTCTTTACACCAATCCACACGAGCCTTGTTTTGAGTGATTGTCAAATTGTGCGGGATCCAACGAGAACAAACCTTTTTTACGGCCAGGTGTTCATTCAATATCGAATGTATACTGGTGGGAGAAATGCATAGGCATACCTCTATCTGAAGGTATGTTACATGACGGTCTTGCATTATCAGTTCACGTACGGCATCGATGTTCTCTGGCACAACGGCTGTTTTTGGACGTCCTTCACGGAATTCGTCTTTGAGCGAGCGTCGGCCACGATTGAATTCGTTGTACCAGTTTTTCACAGTGCTATAGGATGGTGCTTCATAGCCATACAAAGATTTTAGTTCATCGATGCACTCTTGTGGTGATAATCCACGTCGAAAGTTGTGAAAAATGATCGCACGAAAATGTTCACGAGTTAATTCCATTTTTTGGCCGAGATGAATTTTTTAATTCCCTGTAAATAAAACAATTCACGATTAAATGACAAAACGTTCTGAGTGATGTTATGCTAAAAAATGTCAAACTTTCCAATGGAAATGTCAGATTGCACCTGGCAACACTTAGTGTTGCCTAGTCCTGAAATATATATAGCAACCTACGTATGTTATTCCTTAACATGTTCTGATCCAATCGCCTCTATAAGGCGACTTGAAACTCAACGCTACAATAAAGTCAAACAAACAGTGAGCAGAACATTGACCGTTAAACACAAACATACATGTACAAAATACTAAACTATGGCTGTTAACAGTTAAATGGCGATTTATCGTGCAAACAAAGAACAGTTAATGCCGAATATACATTTCTATTTGACTCAAACACACAACACAAAGGAAAGTCTGGAGCTGGAGATTCTGCCCCATAAGCACGAATGCTTGTCGGCTCAACTCGCCGACCTCCACTGCAATATTAATGACGCTTTCCGTCCGTCCGTCTGGCCGTGCGTTTTTGACGTGCGAGACGGCTCTTCGCATGTTTCATATCATTGGCAATTTTATAGCACACGAAATTACCAATAATCACAGTTGCACTCACCACTCGCTACGCCCTTCACCAGCGCTGCTCTTCAGCGGGCTGCGAATGCGGGTAATCACGTAGCGAAGGGTTAAGTTTATGTTTTATGTTGCCGTAGACTGTAACGCCTACCGAGATACGGCTGTTGCATGCAACATTTCTAGTTAATGTCTTCATTTATTGTACCCGTGCAGTTCAACGGCACTTCGTCAGCGCGGTGACGTACATACAAGCACATCGCAGTATTTGCAAGCATATAAGAAATCCAAAAACAACACGCATGTAATTTATGAATTTGAACATATGGCTTATACGGCGCGGTGGCGCAAACTTTTTATGCTTTTTATAGACTTTCTAAATTGCCAATGAATTATAAATGTGGAGAAAAGCCGTTAAATTGCTGGAAAATGTCGTGGTGTGAGTAGCATACACACTTATTTTAGGTTAGGTATATAAATTCAGTCTAAATTTTGGAGTTTTAAAATTTTATTTTCTTCAAGTATCTTAAATGTTAAGTATTGAGTATTAAGTTTTAAGTGGTAAGTTGTAAGTTGAAAGTTGTAAGTTGTAAATTGTAAGTTGTAAGTTGAAAGTTGAAAGTTGTAAACTGGAAGTTGAAAGTTGTAAGTCGTAAGTTGTAAGTTGCAAGTTGTAAACTGTCAGTTGAAAGTTGTAAGTCGTAAGATGTAAGTTGTAAGTTGTAAGCCATAAGTTTTAAGTTTTAAATATTAAGATGTAAGTTGTTAGTTGTAAGTTTCAAGTTATAAATTGTATGTTGTGAACTGGAAGTTGAAAGTTGTAAGTCGTAAGTTGTAAGTTGAATGTTGTAAGTTGCAAGCCGTAAGTTGTAAGATTTAAGTATTAAGATGTAAGTTGTGAGTTGTAAGTTGTAAGTTGAAAGTTTTAAGTTGTAAATTGTAAGTTGTAAGTTTCAAGTTGTAAACCATAAGTTGTAAATTGTGAGTTGTAAGTTGTAAATTTCAAGTTGTAAACAATAAGTTGTAAGTTGTGGGTTGTGAGCTGTAAGTTGTGAGTCGCGAGTTGTAAGTTTTAAGTTGTAAGTTGAATGTTGTAAGTTGTAAGTTTTAAGATGTAAGTTGTAAGTTGTGAGTTGTAAAGTTTTAAGTTGTAAATTGTAAGTTTCAAGTTGTAAACCATAACTTGTAAGTTGCAAGTTGTCAGTTGTAAGTTTCAAGTTGTAAACCATAAGTTGTAAGTTGTGAGTTGTAAGTTTTAAGTTGTAAGTTGTAAGTTTTATGTATTAGATATTATTCCCAAATTTCACACAATACACTAAAAAATTTATTAGAATCTTCAACTCAAAAAATAAAAATTTCTAAAACTGCATAAACAACTCGACGCCTTCTTTCATTCATCAACATACTATATACCTAAATTTTTCTTGGCATCTGAGCACTTGAAACGCGGAAGTGGAATTTGATACTTTTTGCACTGCAAACTATAAAAACGAAGAACCCAAAAATGCTAAGTACTTTGTGCTGCTCCATTTGTTTGCGCTAGTTTAACTAAGGATAACAGCTAGATTATAAATGCAGCAACTAATTGATTTTCATTTTAGAGATTTCAAGCACTTTCACAAAGTGCAGAGCTTAATTATTTCAATAAACCCTCGAGTTGCAACAAAGTTACTAATTCTGCAAACTAATGTGAGCATGTAAAGTGGCATGCAATGCTTGCTTGCTTGCGCAAGTGTGTGTGTGAGGATGAATAAATTTGTAACTAGGATGAACGCATGATACTCGTTTCGTTTCGCAGGCAAATTACATGAAAGGGATACAAATTACTAACACGACTACTTGGCATTTAATAAGCGTACACGCATACACACATCTAACGATGCAACACAGCGGAGAATAAAGTAAGACTAGTTTCGTGGGGAAATGGAGCAACGGAGAAAAATGAAATGGAGAAGCTTGTTGACGGTAATTATGTATATAAATCAGTATTTTTTAAGAACTGTTGGAGTCGGGATCTCTTCTCTAAATATTGCTTGTTAAATCCCGAAATACCCGGTGAGGAGTACTAATGCACAATTTTAGTATGAAAATAGTGGGTTTGGTTTGTTAGGATACCGAAAATCTGCATTAAATAACAGAACTTTTTAAATTTTTTACATAATGATTTCGGGATTAGATTTTCGGGATCCCGAAATTTAAGAAAATGAAACCTTAAACCTTAATGCATTTATCACTAAATTACATGCATATTCGATAGTTATATAATACTACTTTTACTTATTTCATATTTCGGGACTTGGCAACCCTAGTATTACAATCTGACTACTCACAACTAAAAAGCACACAAATTTTATATACAAACCCAGCACGTTTTTGTTCTCTCTTTATGTTGTTATTATAATGCATTAATAATGGTTTTCGAATCCCGAAATACCCGGTTTGATAATAGTAGATATACAAATTTCGTGATTCGATTTTTGTTATCCCGAAATATCAAACATATATTTGATTAATAGTAGTTATTATATAGTTTTAATTAAACCGTATATGATACTGCATAAAAAGCATTGTCAAATGCCAAAATACACGTTACAAAAAATATCGGGATTCGATTTTCGGGAATCCGAATGACAGGAAATTTAGTTAACTAAACCTTATGACACCGCATAAACATTATTTGACAAATCAAAAATACCCGTTTTGATAATAGTATAAAAATATCGGGTTTAGTTTTTCGGGATCTCGAAATCCCGAAAAATTAATTGATTAAATCCTATTCGAGATTGCATAAATAGTGCTTGATAAATTCGGAAACGCCCGGTTTAGTAGCAGTATTACGACTCCATGTTCGGGATCCAGAAATACCGAAAACTAAGTTTATCAAATCTTTCATGATATGTTATTACATATTCTTCGTGGACGTTACAATGCTAATTATTGTAATTCCCATATTAGTAACAAGTTTGATAATCTTTGCTTACTGGGTGATTGCCAAGGTTCATCTTTGCCTCAAGTGTATATATGTATGTGTGTATATCAGCGATACCTGCTTAATTGTAGCATCAAATGAAAGTTTCATTTTGTATTCTTCTTTGACGCCAACGTATGTCGACGTTAGCGAGATTTTGCACGTGCACATCCTCACTCACATACAAACAAAGAACACAAACGCCCAACAAATACAACAAATCGTGGCGCAACGAGTGAAAAGCAACTGTAACCGTTGGTAAGACCAGCAACAGTTTTCTCGGCTAACTTTTTAATCCCATTGATTTTGATTTACATGCAAATTGCAAAGCGTTCACACACCAACACACATGCCGCAGTACAGGTGTATTCACACAGGCAAGGACCAGGTGGCACATACATATATACTCGTATACATCTGCAGGTCTACCTTTGATAATTTTTATTGTTGCATTTACGAGTGTTGTTGTTGTTGCTGCACGATAATAGTAGCAAGAATGCTGTAAGGTGTGCAAGTTGCCACTCAGCACTTTCGGTGGCTGGCGATCGGCGAAAGGCAGCTGGTATGTGTGTGTGTATGCTGTAGTTTTGCACTCGCTTGTACTTCTATTGCCTGTGTTGCTCTTTTATTTAATTTTCAGCAAAAAATCGCTTAACATGTGTGCATACTAATCCGGCAGACTTAAGCAGCTTACGCTGCGGCTTTAAATTTCATTGTAAGCTCTAAGTGTTCTTTACCAGCTCAATGACGGTGAACTGGTCGAGTGAAGCTAATGCGATCGTCTATGTGTAGGTTGCAAAATACTTGCAACAGTATGAGTGTGTATGCTTGAATGGCTTTGAATATGCTGCGGCAGCAAAGTGTTTGAAGTCATATACTATATATGCATGTTTATGTGTGCTTGCGGTAGTGTGTGTTTAAGCTGCGGTTGCTTTGGCATATCCTTTCGTGGTTTTGGAGTAGTTATTGCCAAGCAGGTCGAACATGCAAATGCTTTAAGATTAATTAATGACAATCATGAGCTGAGTGTTTTGTGGATAAGAATAGAGATTTCAATTACAGTTTATGTGAAAAATATTTACAGGATATCTAATATCAAATTGCTACTGAGATGTGGAATACTAGTAATAAAGAAAAATAAATTTTTGAGGCTTAAAATTAAAAAAGCGATAGTTGATTTGATTTTTTGAAAAATATCTCAAAAGAAGTGTGCAATACTTCAGTTTTCTCAATTAAATGTTAAAATCAAGCAACCGAAGGGTTTGTGTATTGTGTGCAACACGAGAAATTGGCTTTAAATTATTGAATTTAAATAAACAACATTTAAAATTTTTAAAATCAATATTTATAAACCTAACATAAAAAGACACCTATGTATTTAATTCGGGATCCTGAGTAATTGATCCCGAAATTTCGGTACTTGCAGAATGAAAAGCTTAAGTGCTGGGTTCTTAAAAATTAATTCTTAACCCAATTACAACGCACACTGCAGTAACGAATTTTTAAAGTTTTGGGTATCCGAATGATAAATCCCGAAATTTCGGAACTTAAGTTAAAATGTGCTCCAAAGTACTTGTCAAGCAAAAGAAATTATTTTTAAATTTTCGGGATTTTGAAAATTTAATCCCGAATTTTCGGGATCCAATAATTGTAATAATTAGTTTTTTATTTAATTGAAGAAACTGTTTTATATACGATAGGACATAGTTAGATGATTAAAATACCACTTTGCAGTTATATACCATATAAGATTTAAAAGGAGGACTTTACGTTTAATTAACAAAAGAGCTGGAACTAGTGATCGTTACTATTATACGAAAAACCGACTATATTATTCGAAACTATGCATTTTAAAATGTTAGAAAGCTTGCAAATTGCCAACTGATAAACGAGATATTAAAATTAGTATATCGGAATACGGATATAAATATTTTATATTACCGCTTTTTCGGCTCCGATTTTTCTGACTGAACCTAAAAAGTAGTGGACAAGACTTTGTAAATTTAGTTTCGGGATCCCGAAAATCCCCTTCCAATACTTCGGGATCCCGAAATTTCGATGTGATATTAGCTTTGCATTTAAGTCTTTTATACAAATATATTTTTGCGGAATTTCATAATTAAATTCCGAAATAAACATAATTTTGCCGTTCAGGCTTGATTATTATTGTGATTTACTATTCAGATTAAATTTTTTCTTTGAAAAAACGGGCGAAAAAGGGACCAACATGAACTGGAAAGTAAAGAAAATTTATCGGGATCGCGAAATACTAAAAGTACATCTTCAGGTTTGTATAACTTCATAATTTTGGGACCCCGAAATCCCAAAAAGGAGAAGAACAGGAATCAGAAATATTAACTGATTTTTCGGATCCCGAAATACCGAAGGTGGACTATCTGGATCCCGAAATTCCGAAATTAATTTAATGCTGCATTTAGTTCTTCTTACCATTTTCAGCAATATTAAGTTGCTTTTCCAAATCCCGAAATACTAAAGGTGGACTTTCGGGATCCCGTACTTATTTTAACACTGCATTGAGTACTTATTCAATTTTAGTTTCACTTTATTGAAATTTATTTATTTTTGGGTCATTTCATGTATGCAGTGAAATAATCTAGCATAACTACAAAGAATTTCCGCCGCAAAATATTTTACGAATAAATTGATTTATTGCAATTCGGCGAAACTATTAGCAGCTGTGCGCATTTTAACGAACCTGCCACCTATTCTAAGCCAATTTATGTATTAAATGCATATGCATGGGCGGCGCAGCGCGTCCGAAGCTGCTGCATATTTATTTATTGACTGCATGCTCTCCTTTTTCAAATCGCTAACGGAAATTTTCAGGCCATTATTGAATATTTGGAAATAGCTTTCAGCAAATATGGCATAAAGGGCATTATAATGCAAAACTGGCGAGAAATACGCAAATAGCTCAGGTAAATTGAAAGCAAAATATTTGTAAAGCAATTGTTTGTTTTTGTTTTATTTATGCTTATTGTCCGCCAACGCAGTTGAGAATTAAACCAGTTGTGCATAACAGCAATTTATTTGTTTATTGACGACATAATGGTTTCCATAAAATTACACAGCACATAATATTTGTTTGGAAAACACACGCATAAGCGTGAGTGGTTGTGTGTGTGTGTAGTTGAATCGCAATGAAATAAATCAGGCAAAACATCAAAATGACGTCGCCACAAAAACTTTTGACTGCTAATTCCATTAAAACCCATTAAATTTGAAAAACAAACCAACTCGAACTTGGCAAGTAGCGCGTCAACAACAACGACCAATGCAAATGGTGGGTACAACAAAAACAAAAACAGTATCAACAAACACAAACACAACGAAACAAGCAACAACATCCCGCCCTAATGAAAAGCTATAAATAAAGCAATGAAAGTTTTGTTGCTGCAAGTGTCAGCAGCAGAAGTTATAACGCTACAGCCCCCTCTCCCACGCGCTCTCAGCTGAGTATAAGCAAAATTGCGGCGAAAATGTGTGTGTCTGTTTTGGAAAGTTAAGAAAATCCTTTCCAAACTATTGTCTAAGGGTTGTAATTAAAATTGATAAAAGGCGGTCAGTTGCAATCCAATTTCAAAGCGGTTGGAGGGAAGTGCTTTGCATGATGACGCACTTTGATTGATTAAAATTGTGTTTCGGAATTTTTAATGAATATTGTTATGCGAAAGCAGGGAATATTTCTGTAGTTTTAAATAGTTTGTTGATGTAAATTTGTTAATGTGATTTTATACGCATGCAAAATGAGTTGTATTAACTTTTTACCTCTGTGTATAACCTTTGTGTGTTCATCGTACGTCGTCGTGGTCCAGATTATTACAGATAATAAACTTCATTGTCAATAGAAAAGTGGATTGGAAATCGTTATATTACGGATATCACGTTTAAAAAAAATCTCGACTAATATTATTTATGTATTTATTTATGGGGTTTAAAGTCTGGTGGAATGTCGGAAATCATTGTATAGCCTATACTACTATGAACTTCAGTCACAGACTTCACAGTTTCACTCATTTTTGCGTTTAAAAGTCAGTCATATGCTCTGTGATCCATATATCGGTTTCTGGGGGGTTATGCAGATGTGGCTTGATCATGGCAAATTTTAGACATGAGATAACACAATGCAAAGCTGCAATTTGTTAAAATTTTATTCTCGCTAACTTCATGGCTTTCGTTTCATATATTGTAAATTGAAAAAAACCTGTGAAACATACGAAACTAGACGTGGTTGAAGGATCATTTCGCATTGCTTAATATAAATGCTCCAAGTGTGGAATTAATCGAATAGTTCCTGAGATATCAGATTGCATTTAATGTCAGTCATCAGCTTGGCTATAAAATGTATTTCGCATTTGCCTTTTGATTTTAACCATTTTCATTCCGTTTGACTGCGTACCTATTAAGGGTGAGGCTACTGCCTATGCCGATTCCCTGTACTAATTACAAGTTTGTATTTTAAATTGTGCCTTTGTTATATCACTTTATAGCATTTTCATTTGCGGTATTTTGTAGGCACGTCAATGGTTTGATTACGCTCATCTCCAATATCTTCTCGTGGCGCCATGAAAATAATGTTTCATCAAGATATCTCAAGTTTTACTTAAGTTGTCAGTTGCACAGACAAATGAACGGACGATCAGCTCTCCGGAATTCAAGTCGTACTGATCATACATACTATTATGAGCAAAAAATAGTAAGACTTTGTTCATAATTTTAAAATTCGAAATAGAATAGCTTCGCAATCGAAGAAAACTATGAAATAGCCTTGATGTTCGACCGACTAATCGTCTGTTTTCGGGTCGTTGGCACTGTTCCAAGACTCATCGCCAGTAATAATACCTTTCATGACATGCTGGCAGTCGGAAAGCAAAGTTTGACAGACGTTAACGCGACGCAGTTTATAGAACAAACTTGAGTGATTTTGGAACCAATCGTGCTTTCACTTGTTTTATACCCAAAAGATCTTTCAAAATGGTTTTCACTAATCCTTCCGTTATTCCAACGATGGCAGAAAGATCTCTGACTGTTAATCATCGATTCTCAAGCATAAATTCCTATATTTTATTGGCGTGCTAATCATAAGTTTATGTTGATGCCTGTCCTGTTCGTGGTTCGTCGTCAACGCGTTCTCGACTCTTTGAATAATAATTATAATTGAATAACTTGTACCGATCAAAAACAGTTGCTCCCGAAATACTATTCTAATAAATTTAGCGGAACTTGTTTGTTGAATAATTTCACTCATCGTAAAAATCGCCGAATGCACTTTACGTATTTCAGAAAGATGTCATTGACCCTCATATCAGGTTAGAAAAAAGCTATTTCGACAAAGTGAATTTCCCGCGAAATTTACATAAAAATTCTTACTAATTTTTACTCCCAGTATAACTATTTATATATGTATAGTATACGTTTGGAAAGTAAGATTTATCAACAACCATTAGGTGAACAAAACTATTATGCTCCGAAAGAATATATCTTTTTTTTTCAAAAACTGTCAATCAGCTAATAAGTGAGATCTTTCTTCGTAAAGAAATCTACAAAATTCCATCTCCCAAACGCGGCAGGTGGTTGAGGACAATTTGCTTTGAATCCATGAAATGTTCATCCTCGAAGCTGGCCCCAAGTTAATGTAATCATTGCCGCAATATTCTTTTAACGATGGGCTTTTCATTATGTTAGTCATCTAACATGGCCGCGGCAAGGTTAAAATATTACTTTAAAATTTTTTGGAACCTAACGAGGTGCGTTCTAAAGTAAACAGGACTTAAAAAAAAACGGAACAAATGGTTTTTTGGAAAAATCAATTTATTTTATTAAACATAATCTCCTTCTGCTTCAATACAGCTTTTTGTATGGCCGGTATGGCCGCCAGAATGCCGGTACAAGCCTTTTGAATGGCCTCTAAGTCTGCATAACTCTTTTCTTTAACCTCTTTCCGAAAAGGAAGAAGTCGCACGGTGCCATATGAGGTGAATACGGAGAGCGGTTAATGGTTAAAATGTGATTTTTGATCAAATTGTCGTCCTTGGAATGTTGGATTCTGAGCAATTTTAGGTTGTCAGTCAATTTGTGTGGAACAGTCCGTGCACACACATTTCGTAATCCCAAATGTTCGGTCAAAATGCGATAAATCGATATTTTGGAGATGTTCAATTCCATTTCCATGAATTTCAGTTATGATTTCGCCTGATTTTTGATGAATTCACGCACAGTTTCGATGGAATTTCCGGTGATCACGGATTTTGATTGGCCCACATGTTGATGTTGATGTCATTTATGTCCTCACGACCACTTTGAAAACGTTGAAACCTCTCGTGCACTCTGCT
The DNA here is from genome assembly GCA_037783105.1 of Bactrocera zonata. Lineage (NCBI taxonomy): Eukaryota > Metazoa > Arthropoda > Insecta > Diptera > Tephritidae > Bactrocera > Bactrocera zonata. Next base: position 56,284 of record JBAWJQ010001218.1, on the reverse strand, counting down.
ACGGGATAGGCAATCATCGCCATAAACTTGTTTCATCAATGGAAACGTATCGGTAAAAGTTGTTCCAATTTTAAAACAAAATGTAATGTTGGCTCTTTGCTAGAGCTCATTTTTTTCGCACCCATAACACAAACATACTGACACTTAAAATTCAATAACTTCTCTTTAAATCGATTAAATGCCACTGGACAATCGATAAAAGTAGCAGATTCTAACGCACCAGCCCACATATAGATGCCAGATTCCAAAATTCCTGTTTACTTTGGAACACACCTTGTATATATGTATTTATTTCATGCATATGTCTCCAAAGCACTACCTGAGTAAGTTTATATAGCATAAAGGTTATGGAATAAGACTGCTGAAGTCTAATATGAAAAGAACGTTCAATGATAATACAAATATTTTTAGGCCAGTAGCATGGTTAGTTTGCAAAGCTAGGTTCTTGAGTAAATCTATAAAATTTTGTTTAAAAAACATTTGCACCTAGTGGATTATTAACTAGTCTCTGTCGAATTGTTTTCGGATTAGGCATTAATCAAAATTAGACTTGTTAACTGTAAAGCAATTTTAGTGCATGATTGTAATTTTGGCTTAGATATTTATATATATACATTTCTTCAATTTTCGTTAATTTTTATAATTCATTGCTTGATCCTTAATGTTTTCGCTCAATGTTTTGCTGACCCCACAAGTTTTCATACTTTAGATAAAATTGAAAAAAAAAAGAATATTTATATCTTTAAATCCTCACTTTTTTTTTCTCATACATACATATATATCAATTAAAATCGTGTTTTTGACAGCTTACCTGTTGATACATCCTTGTTATTGCCAACAACAGAAATTATATTTTTCGTTGTGTTCTTCCATTTAGTCACAAAAGTGCTGCTGAACTAGGACACATCGCTGCAAAAAGTTGCTGAAATAAGCAAATAATTCAATGTTTAGACATTTGTAGCAAGAATTTGATTTATTTTTGCTTTCATAATGGCAACAATAGCAATAAACTTGTAATTGCGAAGCTAACATTCACCTTAACTGAAATCAAATAGAAAATACCGATAAATCAAAAGTGCACAGTAATCTGAAGATATTTACTAACAAATAATTTCAAGTATTTGTTCTACAAAACTTTTCCATTAGGCGCCAACACACATACACACACAGAAACACACCGCCAGGCGTACAATGCCAGCATGGCGAACTTTCGAAAATTGCAATTATTGCTTTTCTCGCACCTTCGTTGCTGTTGTTGGTTGCGCCAAATTGCGTAGAACTCTCCACACCTTATGATAACGGAAACTTGGTGAAATGCAGTGTAAGCAAATTGCAAAATATCGATTCGTAATTGTTCGTTGATGGGAATTTCGAAAGTGTTTTGTAGCTGTGAGAGTGTGAGCGAATTAAGGCGTAACAGAAATTTGCAAGAAAGAAACATGAAAGAGCTGAAAAGTAAAGAAAAATATTGTGTTTTCATTAAAAAATTTAGCAAAAGTTGAAATTAGCAAGTACAACAACACGAAAAAGGCATTAGTAGGAGTTGGCGAAAAATTTGTTGGTGTCTCAAGCGGTCTTATTAAGGTTATTCATTGTGGTTTTTAGCCATCTAAATTATATAATGCGAATACATTGTAGCAGATAATAAAGATTTTTTTTTAAAAAGAGTATTGTGTTAACTTTCTATTTCGCAGAATTAATTGCAAGTTAACGGCAAGTCAATGGCAAGCCAATTTATTAATACTGTCACATCATTTGTCAGCTCACTTGCTTCTTCCACAATTAAAAGACAATTTGCCGCTAAAATAGCAAATTTCGGCAGGTCGAAGTATAAAGAAGAGAGGCTTTGAAGAAGGTTGAATAATCTTTGTGACTTCTATTAAGGTTGTCAATGTGACTAAATTATGCTTTAAGCCGGCTTAGCGGTGCGACAAACGACACGTTGGCTCAGTGACTGAATCGTAGATCAAAAATCAGACGAAATCTTCATTGAAATTCATGCAAATGGAATTGAACATCCCCATAACATCGACTTATCGCATTTTGACCGAACATTTGGGCTTACGAAATGTATGTGCACTGTTTGTTCCGCACAAATTGACTGACGACCGAAAATTGTTCAGAACCCAACATTCGAAGGACGATAATTTGACAAAAAATCACATTTTAACCATTGATCACTCTCCGTATTCACCTGATATGGCACCCTACGACTTCTTCCTTTTCGGAAAAATGCATTTGCCCAAGAAAGGAAAGCGTTATGCAGGCGTAGGGGCCATTCAAAAGGCTTGAACCGGCATACTGGCGGCCATACTGGCCAACGCGCTAAAACCCTTGTTCGATATGCTTTTGGACCGTGCAAAGTGCGGTATTGAAGCGGAAGGAGACTATTTTGAATAAAATAAAGTGATTTTGCCAAAAAAAACCATTTGCTCTGTTTTTTTTAAGTTCTGCTTACTTTGGAAAGCTTCTTGCATATCAAAATCTTTCACCACTAACTACTGGAGCCATCCGTTCACAAAACGCGGGATTTTATTGCTCGCCCAATTCCCAGGTTTCCGGCTTCATTACCTCCGTCAAATACTTCTCGAATTATCGTTATCAAAAATCTCTTTGTGTTAAGGTATTTCATTCAATCAAGTACTTATGCAGTATACCTTAAGAGCAAAATATTTTAAGGAATCATTTAAAATAATTCTAACTAAAATATATTCCGGCTACTTCCGAACAGCTCTGAACTGTTTGTGCCACTTTTAGGTCTTACTATTAAAATTTTCATTACTTCGACCTCAAAGTCCTTCTTTACTTTTCTTGTCATCAACTTTTATTCAATAACCTTCTATACCAACTAATTATCTTCATTATTACAACGAAATTGGCAAATACAAAAATAATTGCTAAGCAACAGCGAAAATGTGTAGTAAATGCAGCAAATTTAGTGAATCGACAAATGAGATATTTCCATTCGATATCTCGTTGCGCAGCTGTCTGGTCGTATTGCTTTTCGTTTGCCAAATGCTGTGTCCTAACTTGCCTTCTTATCGATATCACTTCATCTGCCAAATAGCCTGATAATTAACTGAGTGCTTATCTTCATTCTTCGAGGCAAATGGCGGATTTGCTTTGTGCGTTTTACTTGCGGTAAGCTGCCGTTTGAAATTCCGAGAAAAGCGAAGAATTGCGAGAAAAGAAAATAATTGTGAGAGAGGATGAACATTTGAGTGCCGGTATGCATGTGTGTATGTGTGGTTTGCGCCATTCTCTATACCAACAATTACATTTAGAATTTACCGTAAATATATAAAATGGCAATAATTAAGCAATTAGCTCGCGAAGGTGACAGGAAAGAGGAAAGAAGACTTAATGAATAGCAATGAATATGTAATTGTCCTGAATGCTAATACGGCGTTTGCATGTTGCTCGGGCATTACGCTATTTCAGCGGTGTTGTGTAAGGTTAATTGCAACTTATATAGAAACAAATATAGCGCAGCATTTGTAATTTTAACGCAATAAAGTGAATGGTTATATGTTGTGAATTGGTTTTGATTTTTGTATGTACATGTATATGACATTAATGTTACGGTGGATGTACGTCTAGCCACAATCCGCACCAAAGGGGAAGTTTTCAATGGCTCATTCGCGCCCAGGCCTCGACGGACGATGTGACCAAGGATACCTTCGCTGAGCGCTTGGAGCCTCCGGTTGAGATTTTACCGGAACCCGAAATGAACGTTCGACGTCAAGAAGCTGCAGTCGAAACAGACAGTCGAACGATTTTCTGCTCGACTTGCAAACCTGCTCTCTAAAAGAATTCATAAGCAACTCAGAGGCCGACGGGGGTAATGCTCAAAGGTTTCTAGACCGGAGCATACTCTTGTAGAACCCTGAATTGCTTTTTATTTATTTAAGTAATCTCTGTGAATGGGTTAACGGTAAGATCGTTTAGTAGTAAATACTTCAAGTCCTTGAAAATCAAAAATTCGAGGCGGAAATTCAATAAATATTCTGAGAAGCTATCATTCTACGTCAGTCCAAGATGGCGGATATTAAAGCTTGATAAATGCAAATTATTGTATAATTATGTTGTTGACAAAACAGTTTTTGATACCAGAAGAAATATAAGCAAAACTATAAAACCTTCAATTCAATTCTTTAGATTTAAGAAAGACTTAGTACAAATGACAAACATAACCCGCTGAATGCATTGGATGAGATATCCAAAAAAATATATATAGCTTTAATAATTTTTTTTAATACTAAAATATTTTCCAAATTAGGTTATTTTTCTTTAATATATTTGGTATATATCTGTATAGTAACATATATACATAATGTTATTTATAATAGTTGTGTTTATCACACACTATAAAATACGCGCATAAAAATTACTCATACGCCCTAGGGTTCATATTGCAATTACATTTGTTCTGTTGATAAAATGAAGCGTTGATTTATTTGCTGGCAATAATTTAAGCCACAATCTTGTTAAGCATAATTTAAAGAATAGTTCTTTGTTATTTTTTTTTAATTAAAGTTAAATTGTATATAACATAAAATTATATTTCGGGCAGATAATATTTTATGTAAGGATTTGACACCTTATAATTGGCAAGCAGAATATCTATGAAAACAAGATACACCGCCATAGAGTTGTATAAAGAATTTATATAAAATGAGCATGTAAAATTGTAAACATATAAATATATAAGTATATGTATCTGCATTAAGTAAAATTAAAGGTACTCTCCGATATAGCTATATTTCTATAATATAAAATAAAAAATGAAAATATTTTATCCTGTGCTTACCTCGATCTCTTTCGCATTAAAAAAATATATTTTTAATATAGAAACTTGTTTAATTTTCCATGCAATAAACACAAAATATGTTTATTAAACCAGCTTTGTTCCGTCTTTAATGCGTCCTTAACAGTCAACTGCCAATTTGAGTGATAAAAACGAAACTCTAAATTGGCATCACTTAGCAACATGACAAATATGAGTTATAAATACTGGAATCGTCAAAGTTTGCGGCAAGAGGCACTTCACATGCCACATGCATGTAAATACAGCAAACACACAGCGGTTTTAAATAGACTTATGCGTGCGTTGTTGTTAGTCTGAGCCGGTGGAAGAAACAAATAAGCGCAAATAACGAGATTTTCGCTCCCCACTTGCATAAAAAGTTTTACAGATCTGCATATGTCAATATGTGTACGACGCACACATAGCAATATTAGGGTGTGACAAAGAAAATGAATTAATAACATCAAATTAATGGGTTAACATGAATATATATAGAGAAAAAAAAAAATATCCCAGCTAGGGATATTTTTAGTGACAGGGATATTTTCAAAATGAAAACAGATTTTGTTACATATTAAATTAGTGGAAAATATGAATATATATAAAAAAAATAACCCAGCACGGGATATTTTTAATGATAGGGATATTTTCAAAATAAAAACAGATTTTGTTACATATTAAATTTATGGAAAACATGCATATATGTACAGAAAAAAATACCCCAGTAAGGGATATTTTCAAAATGAAAACAGATTTTGTTACATATTAAATTAATGGAAGACATTAATATATGTATACTCGTATACAAAAAAAAAAAAAAAAAAATAACCCAGCACGGGATATTTTTAATGATAGGGATATTTTCAAATTGAAAACAGATTTTGTTACATCTTAATTTTTATTTTGAGTGCTCATCACCAACTTTAAAAAAAGTAAAAAAAAATCTGCCTTGCAGACATATTTTTTGCTGTTTTGTCATTTTAATTTTAACCCAAAAATTCCAAAAATTTTTTTTGGCGCACCCTAATATGTATACAGCCTTATTAAAACACACTCTACGACATTTGAATGATTTACGAGATTTTTCCAACTTCGCTGTACAAAGTTCAACACATTTCTGTGAAAAAGAAAACGGTTTAATCTCACAACATGTTGCATCGCAACCAGCGCGTGTTTATTTGTTTTGGATGCTATTTACATACGGTTTTTATTTTACCGTTATATGTATATACATATATATTGCTTATTTAAATCTTTCGCATTTTCTTTTACAAGCTTTGTTTTATTTTTACTTTCTCTATATATTTCCACTGGCATGCGCCTTTTTGTCTCCATTCCATGCCTACGCAAGTGGCGTGTGTGTATTTTTGCGGCTCTACGCCTAACCATTCCCTTAAGATTAATGTATGCGTATATGCTTTCAGCCTGCCTTTCGAATATTCCATCATGAGTAATTGAAGCTATTAATAAATTGCTGAGATGATGATATGGGATAAGCCCTTCGTAATAATGATGATGACTATATTTTTTATTTGATATATGTGAAGCAATGTGCACACACCTACGCATGGGAGCTCGTTTTGTACCTTTTCCATGCACACACGCATTTCACGCGACGCATATTTAATGTCGCACATATGTATATATACATTCTTCTATATATATATATGTATATATATATATATATATATATATATGTGTGTGTGTGTATGTATATATTTATATAACTTCACTCGTGCCTTAAATGAACTGCCGCTTGCGTTTTTATATATTTTGAAGGACTCTTCTTGTATGAGTTAATACAAATTGTGAATCTCTGACGCAGCCATTATGTATGCATGTGTGTGTATTATTATATTTCATATGATTTTCACGTTAATTTCGTTATAACTGTAAAGCTTGTCGTACTGCATATAAATTGGCTTTTCTTTAAGCGAAAACTGTCTTGACAATTGCTTTATATTATAAATATAAGCATTGCAGACTCTACCGTCACACAACAACAACAACTGCAACAACAATGATTTACTATATCTTCAAAGCTGCCACTGGCTTGTTGAGATACAATAAATCAGACAAAAATTAAATCGTAAATTTATCGAGTTAACTGCTGTCAAGCGCTTACTTGTTTGCTCGAGGCAGTCCGTGTCTGTGATGAAAATTCAATAGATGAGGCTGAAATAGGTCACCTCTAAATGTTGTTTGGTTAAATATGAAATCATACACTATATTGTATTGCTATATTTAAGACACCCAAGCAAAGTCACCTGAAAAAACTCAACGCTCAAGCAAAGCCACCGGACCTGACTTAAACGCTGCCAAAATGGATCCAGAACAGGCTCTACGATTTCTGCAAATCCCCCAGTTTATCCTCGAAGGGCTGCAACTAGCCATAGGCAAACTAAAGGTACACTAATCCCCCGGTTCAGATGGAATCCAAGCAGAAATCCTGAAAAAAATCGCTGCAGAGCGCCTGGCATTATTTTTGAGTATTTACAATGCCTGCCTCGAAGCCTGAATATTTCCTGAACCCTAGCAACGAGAGCAACGGCTGGTGCTAATTAGTAAGGGAAAAGGAGATCCCAATTTCCCATTACGTCATGATACGGACGCAAGCATGGCTCGACTCACACTACCTTCAGCTTGCTACGGGAAAACGGAGCTACTGCTGCTAACAAATAAGCACATACTCGACAAAATAAGTACGCAAACGACTAGGGATATTCTTCGGACGCAAAAAGTAGTAAACAACCTAGGCGTAAGATTGAACCCGCAGGAAAGACAGCGAAAATCCCTTGCCAACTAAGCAGACTAATGGCCACCATAGGAGGCCCGAGCCAAGAAAAGAAGAGGCTCCTAATGCCGATGACAATCAACGTCCTATTGTACGGAGCTGAGATCTGGACAGAAGAAGTGCTTAGAAAGAAAAACCAGCGTAAGGTAGTAGTAACAGAGCACCGCACTGCAGCACTCAGAGTTACATCAGCCTACCGAACAGTGTCAAGCCATGCAATATTAGTTATAAGCGGTAATGACCCATGGCATGCGAAAGCAAAAACTTGTGGGAGTTTCACAAACCGTTGATATGACAACAGCACTGATGATGCGGAAGGTATTTTTAACCCCCTCATCCGCAAAAAAATACCACTTGTCACACTTCTTGACATAAATAAACTTGGATCTAAGCAATAACGGCCTATAAAGTTCATTTCTAGCTAATCTTACTTGAACTTGGGGACTTTTATGATATTCAAGCCAATCCCTTGATATAAAAGTCTCATTTAAAAAATACACAACGTCTCATACTGACAGGTTTAGTAAATTTCGGTTACCAATAATTCACACCAATAAAGTGATAGTTTGACCACTTATTATACCAATCCGCTGGAACCTTTTGACACTTAGAATATTGATAGTGACATACTATACTTGTAACTGTCAAACGTGTGTGCTTACTTTGACAGTTGGTTTGACAACTTTTTCTCTAGGAAACTCTACACTTACAAAACATTTGTGGGTGTAAATATGTATGAACTTATTTGCTATATAAATATTAAGGCAATTTCATGCATCATGATTTTTATTGGTGCTGTCAAAAAAATGTCAAACCTGCTAAATCATTGGACTAAATCACCACAGTTTTGTTAAGGTGTTTGTACTTGGCCGTGGCACAGACAAGTCTGTAGTAATAAACAGCAGATTTTATGACTCAACAGAATTTGAATATTACATTCTGAGTGAATGGGCATAGGCATATGAACCACATGAAGCTAATAATACAATAATACATACAGCTAAAAATAGCTGTGGACGTTTATTTAGTGTTTGAACAAGTCGAGCGTTTGTTTAGTAAGAAGAAGAAAGACCGAATTATGTAAAAAATAATACATTTGACACTGACGCAAATCACGTATTTATATATATATGTATACCGTGCTGGAACTGAACCATGCACAGCAAATTAACTTATTTTTCTTGTTTCTGGTTTATTATACTACCTCCAAATTATATTATTTATAAATAAATAGGAGTAAGTTATATGTTTTCTGAGTGCTTCGTACATAATTATGATTTATGAATAAATTCGCTTCGTTCACAAACAAATTAGAAGATTATTAAGAAACTTTTAAGCTATACAAGTATGATGGTAATTTACCTTCACGACGATTTATCTACCATCGACTTTGTAATTGCTACAACCGAATTATTCGATTCTTTCTTCTTCTCCGTTAGCTCTGGACTAAATAGAGTTCCAAGCGATTAAGGGGCACACCTAGTGTAATGGCCTAAAAAAAAGGTGATTTTTGGGATTTTTTATTAAAAAAAATACTTTATCAATTATTTAAAAATTTTAAGAATATATTTACACATGTTTCAAGAATATGCAGTGAAATTTTTGAAGAAAAAAATTAAATATTTTTTATGTTATAGTCGATCTCCAACGGCGCGAAAAAAGGTCCTTCACTGCTGCAGTGATTTCGGCCTTCTCCGTGGATGAAATCTAAAAAAAAATTGTCGTTAAACTAGATAATATTGTCTGTAAAATGACCTACGATAAAAGAAAAATCAAAAATTGACAAAATTTTGGTCGTTCTTAGCCTGCCAAAATTCAATTTTTTGACCAGATCAAAAATCGATAGGTCATTGTACGGAGAACTATTTATAGAACATGTAAAAAAAATTCGATAGTGATCGGATCATTTGTTTTTGAGTAATCACTGCAGCAAATTCGGAAAATGCTGTTTTGAGAAAAACGCGTTTAAAGATAAAATGATCGTTATCTAACTGCCGAGCGGCTACTCTTTTAAATGGCTGTAACTCAAAAACTGTTTCAGATATCGATTTGAAATTTTAGTATGTTATTTTTAAAGGTATATCCTATCGAAATATGAAAAAAAATAAAAATCGATTTTTTGAAAATTTCACACTAGGTGTGCCCCTTAACTTGAGTTCCATTAGACGTATTTTAAGTACTCCGGATTTAGTTTGCGAGCGTTTGAGAGCGTGGCACGGTCCACCTTTGAGGCAAAAAGTAGTCAGATTTTTAAATCAAATTACGCGCCAAAATCCATTTGACGAAATTTTTTTCATAGATTATTATGACTCATCTCATTGGTGCATAGTATGCGCTTGTTTCTCAGTAGTACGATGGTCCAGAACGGCCATCAACTTCAACTGAAGATCAACATGTCAACAAGACAAAGGAATTGCTATTTAAGAATCGACGATTAACAGTCACAAGCCTTACTGGCATCGTTAAAATATCGGAAGGGTCAGTGAAAACCATTTTGAAAGATCGTATGGGTTTAAGAAAAGCGCGAATGTTTCCCAAATTACTAAATTTTTTCGAATAAGAGGGATCATTAATGTTTGTAAAACAATGCTTCACTTGCTTGTTACTGGCGATGAGTCTTGGAACAATACTTACGGCTCGGAAACAGACGATCAATCGACGGAATATCTTGTTAAAAGTGATAAAAAGCCGAAAAAACACGTCACAGGAGGTTCAAAATCAAGGTTAGGTTGACAGTTTACTTCGATTATCGAGTTGTAGTGCACTCCAATTCCTTCCGATTGCCCAAACTGCCTATAAGGAACACTATTTGAATGTTATGAGCCGTTTGAGCAAAGCTGTTCGTAAACGATTCTTCGTGGGTTTTTCGCCAAATTTTTGACCAATATCGTGTTGCAACCACCATTCTCGCCTGATTTAACTCCGTGTTACTTCTGGCTATTAAGTAAACTCATATGAGCGGAGAAACCGTTCTGAGTTAATTAAAGACAATAAACGTGCTAAGCGTTGTTTCGGGGATTGTGAAAACAGTGACACAATGAAATTATCAGAATAAAAATTTGCTCAAATTTGGACAAATTATACAGTATGTATATATATATTTTTTTTCCCCGCTCTTTTAACATTTCTCTTAAGGAAGGTTCGCCATTCGTCATGGAACGAACGACCCGAAAACGAGTCGAAATTATTAAAATTCGCTACTGAAATTCGGAGTCAGTGGACTCACCTTCAAGAGGTGTGTATAAATCGTATATACTACTATACTTTTAAAGACACCAAATATGTGAACTCCCATGCATTTGACTGACTTTTGGTCGAACATATCGGTCAATCCGTGCGGTTTCGTATTGAAATTCAGGGACCATACTTTTATGATGACACCATGCCGTCGTACCAAAAATGGATAAAATCGAGTTAATACTTCCCTATAGCCATCACATACTTAATATTTTATTGTATTTAGGTATATTTTCGAACTTTCTGTTGATTTTATACTGTATCTATCGGCCATTTCGTAAGAAATTTTATTCTTCAGAAATAATCTATTTCTAACAACAGCGTATCCAAAAATGATTTAAATCTGGCAATACTTCCCCTAGTCTCCATATATCTAATATTCGGGTTTTCAAATTGAATATATTTTACTAATGTTTTAATATATTTGTGGATGGCAACTCTGTTTGCAGATATGTCTCACAAAATTTAAAATTTTCAGTTTAATTAGTTTTTACTTACTGTGTCCGAAAACAACAATTTTCGCTTATCAGCAGCACATTTAGAGCTGGTAAGCATAAACTAGGGATTTGTACTTACATATACATATGTATACGTATGTATATCTTGTACATGTAAATATTTGTTTAAAACTATGAGTATTCTGTTTCATTCATAAATGTCAAATGAGTTTATCCTACCATATTTTCCGCATACGATAGTATACTACGAGTATGTACCATAAATGACCTTTAACTTTACTCTAAAAATAACTTAATTTCATCATGACACCAACCCACACCCTCACGCTCAAACGAATGCAGGGGCAAAAATCTGCAATTATATTAGAGAACTGTAATACAATCAAAATTCTGGCGGGTAAATACTTTTAAGCTAATGAGTAAACAGAACCGAAAATAGAGTCACAAAACGGAAGAAACAAAATCAGACACTTCGGTGGTAATTCACTACCGCTGTGAGATAAGCGGGAGACGAAAGAGCGGCAGCGCGAGTCAAACGCAAAAGTAAATGTACATTTGAGCTAAACTGGCAAGGACAAACAATTTTAGGCAAAAAAAAACTTCAAATAAAACGAGAATACTCAGAACGAAAGCGGAAAGTTTGCCACTTAGCCCACCGCCCTCACTTATACACCAACTATTTACATATCTGAACTACTAGCGTCACCGCCGATGTGGGTTGAGTACTTCCACTGATGATGATGATGATCATGTTGCTGATGACACCGGTCTCATTTTCAAGTAAACAATAATCGGACTGCTGTTTTCACTCAGCCACACTCGACTGCTGGTTCCAACAATTGCAGTGTCTGTTTACACTGCAGCACAATATATCCCTGCAAATGCAAGAAAAAGAGAAGAACAAAACAAGATAGTGGCAGCGGAGAGCAAACTACAGTTGTCGTGTAGTGCGAAAATTGCTTATGACCCAGAGCGACAGCGCAGGATGGCAGGCGTGCAAAGTTTTGAATAACAATAATAAATTTAATGTCATGATGAGCCAAAGTTAAAAATTACAACAAATCCGACACAAGCTTGAGCAGATTAACTTGAACAGTTTGTGATAGCAGTTAATAGTTTGTCCGACTGTCGAGTATGGCGGAAGTGCCATTACTTGGCTGCCACGCTTACTGCTGTACTCTATTACATTTTCTTGACAATCCCATTATGGCTGCTGGAGTAAGTTATCGGGGTAAAAATTGGATTTCTGCGGCTGGTTCAGATATTTTTTATATACAGAGATTAAAAAAAAATGAGCAGATAAAATCCACAGCTTACCTCGTAATGTCAGAAATCTTTCGATCTGTAACTGAGTCAATATTGGTTGTGCTCTCTAAAGAGGAAATGAGTTGCTAAGGAGAGAGAAGAGAAACAGGTCAAGAGAAGTTTAGTAAAAAGAGAGCTGGCAATAAATCCATGCTATAAATGAGGAATCAACTATTTGCCATGGCTGCCTCGTGGCATAAAGTATACCCTTAGTGTAGAACTGATGCAACAAAGTGTAAGAAAGTGTTCGTCTATGACGCTGTTGCAGGTTACCAACTTTCCGAGGTTAAGGTTGAAGGAAGTGTTCTACCCAGTGCTAGCTCATAGATTTTATAGTACAAGGGATTATTAATAAAAATTTCTAACAATCTCGGGTTAACGAGATTCTCTCCCAAAACAATGTTAACCACATTTCATGAACTTTCATTAATATTAATACAGCCATTAATTGCATCGCTGCAGAGATTCACTCAAATAAGTATGCATTGGATTTTCTTGGAGGTGCAATGTTGCATCTATCTTCTAACCAAACTCAACAACCAGAGTCAATCTTGTTGCAACATATAGTGCACTTAATTACACGTTTACTGTGGAAGATTGCATAGACTCTCCACTTGCCACATATCACTTCATGCTTCCGCAACCATTAAGACCGCACAATTGGACGACGCATTAGACAAAAGACAATGTCTTCCGTTATACAACAACTACCTAATCGATTGATATGTTATGAGACGGTAATGTTCCCTGTGGGAAAATTTTATACAATTTTGTTTTTTGTAGTCGAATTGCTTTCGAAAATTACTACATGAATTGTGGCTCATTTAAATTGATGAGAAGATATGGGAACTAAAATTTTTTAGTACAAAATTTAGTACACAATTTTTTATATTCGCAATAGTAGTATTAAGTGCTAAAAGTTTTAGTACATAATTTAGTACACAATTTTTTATGTTCGTAAACGAAATTTTTAGTGCTACAAATTTTAGTACCACTGAAAAAATTTGTGTAGCACAACTTTTTTATTATAATAAAGAGTGCCAATTTACAGTTTTTAGTACTGTAGCAAAAAATTAAAACTAATTAAACATATTGCTTAAAACTAATGAGAAGGGCTATGAAGTACACAACAAAATTTTTTAGTACTATTGAACCAAATTTAGTACAAACGATTTTTAGTACTATCCCCAAAATTTTTGTTAGTACTATTGAATAAAATTTAGTACAATAAATATTTAGTGCCAACCTCAAAATTACCGGTAAGACCTAATGTTAGTTAAATTTTTAGTACTAGTTCGAAAAATTAGTACATTAATGAGAAAAGCTGTGAAGTAAACGAAACAAATTATAGTACAGTTAAACCAAATTTAGTACTAAATCCCCATTTATCACTAATACCATCAATTCCAACAAATTTTATTACTATACCAAAAAATTAGTACTAATAAAAATATTTGTTAAAACGATTGATAAGAGATGTGTAGAAATATATGAAAATTTCGAGTACTATTGAACAAAATTTAGTACATTAAATATTTAGTGCTAACCCCAAACTCCCCATTAAGACCACACTTTTTAGTACTATTTAACAAAATTTAGTACAAAAAAGAAATTTGATGTCCCCAATCGAAAAACATTTAGTAATAGTCCCAAACTTTCCTCTAAAACGAACAGTTGCAACAAATTTTAGAGCAGTTATGAACAGTGTGTTGCAAAAATTGTCACTCATTAGAAAGGCAGTGTTAGCAATTTTTAGTACTAGTGCTAAAAATAGTACTAAAAGATTAGTATTAAATAAAATAACATTTACACTAATTTAAAACGAAGGAGTGTTAACAATTTTTAGTACCAGTACTAAAAAATTAGTATTAAATAAAATAATATTTACACTAATTTAAAACGAAGGATTTGAAAAGGAAAGGAGTTTTAGTACAAAATTTAGTACTAAAATTTAGTACTAAAAATTAAAAGTACGAAGTAGATCTAAATAATAAAAAAACATTTCACATTTTACTAAGCTTTAAATTTCGTTGGAATTTCTAACAAATGAAACCACACAAAGTTCAGTTTCATAGAGTTTAATAATTCTTAGTTTCTCCTACTATATTGTGCTCCCTAACGGATGGCTGACATTTCCTATGTACACATATGAACATATGTAAAAGTCTCTATATTTATCGACCACAACTGAAGGCATTTCCTCTATATTGCTTATACCGACAGTTTGTTCTACTCGAGCGGCAACCTATCTGTGGCCAACGAACAGCCACAATAATGATTTTTCCTTGCCGCCTGTAGCTCATTGACAAAGTGAGTCCAGAGACATGCGACACCAACTTTGATAACTCGGCATCAACGTGCATAGTTTCAGCGCACTCCATATTTTCCTGTGTGTGTGTTTGTTTTTTTCTTGTACGCATTGCTGTCCTCCACAGCCAGCATACTTTCTTACTTGTTATGTACATATGTATATAGGTTTTATATAGACTACTGTAGTTAAGCGCGTTTAAGTATACTTGTGTGTGTGGGTGTGCATGTACGTGTTTGAACTTGTTAAAACAGCTCGTTTATCTTCTTCCGATCATTTGTATGGACCATCCTGTTTGTCTGACCGATACCTATCACCTTTTGTGTATGCGAATCTTCCACTTCAAGTCGTTTATTAGTGTGAAGACTCTATGCACACATACACACACATCTCTACCATGCCACACACACTTAGACAAGCACTCCCTCCTTGAGCGTGTATGTAAGTAAATTCGCAAATGAATGGTTTTAGTTGCTGCTGGCGACATTCGGGTGATTTGTATGCTGGTCACGCCACTGGACATTCTTCGTTGCCGCCTTGTGCTGCCGCCGGGCATAGCGCATATCTTCAGCTACACCCATGCTTGGTGTAACCATGTGTAGGTCATATTTGTTGCTCCAGCTCTTTTTCGGTTAGCGAAATTTGTACTCTTTATCTATGCAAGACACATCCACTTGTAAGCCAAAAAAAAAACTAATTTTATTAAATTTTTACTATATTGGCAGAGCGCCTCTGTGATTTAAGGCATATTACTTTACTTTTCTGCAAATATTTGTATTATGTAATCACATAGGGGAAAGGCAAGGCTGGCAGCAGTTCAGAATTGTTAGACAGCCTTTTGACTCTATTAAAGTTTTGAATGGGAAAGGTAAAAAAGTATGTAGAGTTTTCGTTGAGAAATTTTACTTTTATGATTAGTTGAAGAAAATGCTCAGCAATTGACAAAGTGTGGTAATGGTCTTTTTTTTTGTAGATATGTATATTTATATTAAAAAAGTTCTAAATTTTTAATAAGCATTTTCCTAAAAGTAGCCGATATGTTGAACCCTAATTATTCCACCATTACGTCATCAAGGATATCCTGGTTTAGTAAGGTTGTAGGGGTGATCATCATACCAAGGGGAATGTAGGATTCCAATTGGATAGCTGTGAATGCTAATTCCTTATGATTTTCAAAACATCTAAATCTAGCTCACTAAACGTCTATAGATCTAGAAGCGTTTTGAACTTACCACAAATTCATTAAGGCGGCTAATATCAACCGCAACAACTTCGCCAGGTTCGCCGAAGGTGTGTTTTCCGAGATGTTTCAACCTCAGTCTGAAATTAGCTGAACAGTTGGGAAGAAATTTCGTAGAGGATTTCACCTCGCTTTCCTACACACAATTTTGGCAGTTGGCAAGCTCTAAAATACCAAGGCCTTTCCACATGTGAGCCTATTAGAACATCACCATTGTGGCGAGATAAATTTTGCCGAGAGCAGGTAGTCCAGCTCACCTCCTTTGTTCTATTTTGGACCAAAAGAATCTGCCGAGATCAAAAGAAGTCCATATTTCCAAAACAAGAAGGCAAGAGAACTGCGGTTTACTGACCCGTTTTCTATCTGAAGTCGCGGTAAGGATTTTCTCTAGCAAACTTATGAGGTTTGTATTTGCAGCTATTCCGTAGTGGCAGAACCCTTAAGCAAGTCGGATAACAAAGAGGCTTGATGCTGCGAAAGAGTTGAAACACTCCTTGACTTGTCTTAAGTCTACCATCAAGGCCAACATTACTTCGCTGCTGTCACAGTAATGCTCTTGATTCACAGCATGTACGTGCCCTGCTTCCATCTATCTTCAAGGTTTTTACATTTAAAGAAGATATTAAGACTCTAGCAAAAATATTTTAAGGGGTTAGATGGGTTTAAGGGATTTAAAAATGGATTTTTTTTATTGTCTTTTTAAATTCTGCTACACTTCTAGATTATTGCCCTAAAGCTGATCCGAGTAAAAGTTTCGGTGATACAGCCTTGAGAACTTGTGTGCTAGCTAGGCTATGTGCGTCTTCTTTGAATGCGTTTTTATCGAAACTATGTTTTTGAAGTCGGTTAACCAGATTTCTCAAGAACCACTCAATCGATCTTCATGATGAATTTTACACAGGTCTTTGAGATACAATTCTTAAAGACTTGTATGAAATTTTCAGTTTTTTTTTGTTTAAGTTGTAAATTCAATTATTGAAAAACGTTTTTTTTTTTACCCGAGGTACAAGGGTTTCCTCTTAAATCTCTCCGAAATATTGTATGCCTGAGTATCTGATCCAAGGCAGCGCAATGTTAGAGTTTGATAGCTGATGCTTAGCACTTTAGATACGGTACCTAAACAGAGTCTGATAAAGCAGCTACTTGTTTCAAATCGATCCTAAGATTTTCCATGAATCTTGCTTCATGATTATAGATTGTATTCAAAACCACTCACATATATTATAAGCAGTTTTTGAGGTCTAACCCATTAAAACAGTATATCAATAACTAAACTCAACTCTGAGAAGATATGAATAAATCAAATGTGTACTTCTTCAAGGGTCGCCTGTTACTGTAACTTTTGAGGATTCTTACCATTACTAGGCTATGTGTGCGCTGCTTAGACAACTCATGTGATATGATATATTGTATTTTCCTTGACTCCGAACTCAAGCAACCAAAAGTACCGTAAGATGACGTGTTCCAACGATAACCGCGTCATTGTAACTGGAAGGGACCAGATGCTTTTTTATCTGATGAAGAGCTGCCAGCTCAGGCGCTTTTCACAAAAATTTCAATTAAATTCAGTTTTCGAACCAATTGAAGACCTATCAAATGGTATTCAGCCATTACAACACCCAATCAACGCTGTTGCTTCAAAATCAACGTCAAAACATTAAATTATTCATCCTTATTACATAGCATTTCATTTAAATGCATGCAACTTTCATATGCAAAACTGACCTTAACTATCACTCCATTCATACACAAACAGATCTCTTAATGGTATTTGCTTCTTTGACAACCCTAATCACTTGCACGAATTCAGAGCAGAATCTTCAACCAAAAAAAACACAAAGAAAAAAAGAATGAAGAAAGCAAAATTTACACAACACTAATCAAAAGGTAGCTACTTTCCATCACGTTTGTATTTGAATGGTCCCTTTTCAAAACGTGCACCGTTTTTCCCTGCAACTATGCGCCCTTCACTATGCTTTTCTGCCCTCAAAGCTTCGAAGCGACGTGCACAGCGACTGAAAGCGCTTTAATGTACAATTTAGTGCACCCTTTGATCTAGATAACATTCGAAATGTACAATTCAAAAAGAAGAATCTCATTCATTCGCTTATTCAGTCAGCGCACATATGCACACACACCCACGCATTTACATACGTGTAAACCTTTTATGGGCATTTATTTGCTATTTCATCTGAATAAAGAGTTCTTTATGCACCGACACAGCCACGTACATATATGCAAGCGTATGTGGGCGTGTGTAGGTGTGCACCTGTGCAACCATACTTGCAGAAGTTTAACAAGTTAGCATCAATGCTTTTGACTTTATCTCCATGAATGCGCTCGCACATCAGTCGTATGTACTTGTATAACATCTGTTTGCTTTAGAAAGAAAAGTTTCAATCTATGCATACTTTTGCACTCGAGTGTATGTGTGTGTGCATGGGTATGTGTCAGAATCACACTTGGCGCTAGCAGCTTTTGAATGCATTCCAACTGCAACCACACACACAAACACATGCTCACTTTTGCCTACTCATTTAGTTCATTCGCTGTGAAATAGTTACTCATCCGCCATGTTGCACTTGTAATTGATAGTGCTGTCTTCATAATGAAATGCATTGGGTTTTTGTAAATGAAATATTTGTCATAAAGAAGATATTTGCGATATAAATAACCTTTCGGACATGGCTATAGGCGGAAGAAGAGATAAATTTAATCTTACTAACATCAGTAGCAATAAAATATTTCCGATTTTATAATTGGAGCGATTTGTTCTAATAACTCATATAATTTGTGTCAGAATAAAAATATTAAGCTCTTTGAATACAGAAATACAATTTTTATTTTCCCGTTAATAATTTTTTCCTGTTATTACGTTAATTATGTAGAAAGTATTTTAAAATTATTTATTTTTCTTTCGTTGAGTTCGATTTATATCGCGAGGATCGAAATTCCGGCTGCCATTTTGCCAGTTTAAGAAATTTTTGTTTAAGCTTTCAGTGGAGGACCTTTTGTTTTAGTGCCAGCGGAGATCATGGGTAACTTGAAAAATATTTAGCTTATTTTTTGAAAGAATATTTTAAAATAATTGATGCATTGATTGATGATGATTTTATTTCTCAAAAATCACCCATCATATTACAGGCTGAAACACAACCCTTAATAACGCACATATCAGAAAATGAAAAAGTGGTTTTTGTTAAGGCTGACCTCAGTGCCTCTAACATGACTGCCATGTGCCAAAAGTCGCCAGGAATTGTCGAAAAAGTGGGCGTGGCGCGGCGAAACAGCTCTGAAAACGGCGAAGTCTGTTTTTTTTTTGAGGAGAAATGAGATTTCGGGGATTTGCTAGAGATAAGAAGCATGCACCACCTGGAGAAGGACAAAACGATCACAGGGTTCTACCAGACCGAATGATTTAGCTCACATCTACGCCATCGCCATGGTGTTCATAGTGAACAACGCCGGGAAGCTATTTCACACGAATATGGACCGCCCTCATATTTGTACTACTAAATTTATTTGGAATAACCAGTTGCCATTAGTACAGGTAGAGCCTTAGAGTATTACATTATTTTTCAAAATGAAACCTAAAGCGATAGTTTTGGTTATTGTGTTATTAAGATTTAATCCTTATAGATGTATTCAAATTTTATCTTCATATAACGATGTTTGTCATGTATATAGGATTATATATATATAAATTATCAAAACTTGGTATGCGCGCATAGCTTAGTAAAGAAATACGATTTCGTAGATGGCCGTAATCGAAGTACTGCCACGCCCACAAACCGCCATTAACCGAAAACCTATAAGTGCCATAACTAAACACTAAATTAATCGTAGTGACAAGGGGCACTTGTGGGCAAACATTTTTGAAAAAGCGGGCGTGACTCCGCCCTCTAACAAGTTTGAGGGGGTATTCTGGTCTAGACGCATGAATTGAAGGAATTTTTTAAACTAAGATACAAAAAAAAAACATTTTTACTATCCATTTTTTTATATGTTTTTTTATTGACATTTAATAATATAAACACAAAAAATTGGAAGAAAAAAAATCAAAATTCGTCTAGATACGGGTCGGTGTAGTGGGTCCTTCAAAAAAAACGGTGCGTCCTGGTTGACGTGATTTCAACTTTTGTAGAGATCTAAAACACAAATAACAGAAATTTCTTTATTAGTAAGGATGTAGCTATCGAGTTGACTATTAAAAAAAAAAAAAAAAAAAAAAAAGCGTCGACTTGAAAAAAAAATTTCTTTTGACCCGATTTGTTCGAACTTTTCGAATTTTTTAAAAATACTTCAAATCAAAATATTTAGAAATCCAAGATAGACACGATAGAGCATTGTATAAAAAAGATATATGCCAAATTTCAAAGGAATCGGTTCAGTAGAACTTTATATATCATGTCAACCATCTCAAAATAAGTAGTTTGGAGAAAAACGCGTAAAACGCGTTTAAAGTTTAGGAGACAATTATAGTGAACACGTTCGCTTTGTCACAAAATCGGTTGCATCTCCGAAAATAAGTGGAATTTTGAAAAATCCTTCCAAAGTCATATTTTTGAAAGTCTAAACTTTCAAAATATACGAAAAAAAACAAAATCGATTTTTTCAAATTCTAGACCAGAATACCCCCTTAATGTACATATCTCCTAAACCACTTAAACTACAATAACCAAATTTGCTGAATACGAATCCTGTTAGAAATCCTACCGATACTGTGAAAACGAACGAAATCGTAAGATATTCCCGCTACCTTTCCATATAACGGTACTGTTAAAAGCTACCAAATTCGCGATGAATCAATAAATAAATACGCTAGAGACATTCAATTTTACCACTGAAATGGTATTAGAGAGCTTTACGGGAGCTGCTGTAAAACTTGTACGTGGGCGTGGCGCCGTCAACTCTTTGGCGGAATCCCATATCTAGGGATTCTTCTCATATTCTTATGCCACAGTGCAAAATAGGGCGAAATTTCACTACAACCCTACCTACACCCAATAAAGCACAATTTATTTTATTTGATTCTTTTACTTCCCAGTAGGCAAATGAAGAAGAAATTAATATAATGGGATTAAATTTAGCAATAATAATTCCATTAAATTGGCCACCTTATGACCTAAAATTACCCAAATCCAATCAAACCTGATCAAGCCTCTCAAAGTCAATAGTTTTTTTGTTTGACCAAAAACATCGTTTAAAACTTGGTTGAATCGGGTAAATACTTCCCTACGCCCCCGTATAAATAATGTCAATATTTCCGAACTTATAAGTGACTTTATGCAGTATATATTGGCTAATATTTGAGTTGTCTTAATGAAAATTACAGTACATGTTTTAGTCATAACAGGTCCTTGTGTCTGAAATAGATAAAATTAGGCGAAAACTTGACCTAACACTCAAATAACTTTTATCAAGATTTTCGAACATTCGGCTGACATCTGGCTTTAATTCTTGCAAGTTGCAAGAGTATTAAATGTTCGGTTGCACCTGAACTTAGCCCTTACGTTCTTCTTAATTTTTCGGCATTGAAATAATTTTAAGCACAAAATTCTTCCTCACCGACAGAGGCCTTTTTAGGGCGGTCTCCTTGGCGACTGGATACAGGATGATATAAATAGTTTTAATTTTAAAGCAGCTATAAATAAATTTAGATTTTGTTACTTTTGTTAGTCATATCAGTAGGTTATGAATCATGTTAGCAATAATTTTATTTTCACAGAAAATGGTAAGTTCATAAACATATAGATGTGTTTTTCTATTAAAATTTATTTTGTTATATATTTACAGTCACTCTCGGAGGTCTTCAAAAGAGGTAAGTGTTGTTTTGTTCATTTCCGATGTATTTCTTAAAATACGATATCCGAATACGGGCTACTAACATTAACGCAAGTTTCGATACATTTTTTATCTAAAAAAATTAAAAAAATCATACTTAACCCAAATTCATATTATTAATTTATGTTAAAGAGAAACCAAAGTACTCTGCTACTGAAACACAATCTTCCATTAAATATTACTTAATTGTAGGCAACGATTTTCTGCAGAGCTAATTGTTTAAGAAAATTTCAAAAATTTTGCATGCAGTTAGAGAAAGCGTTAATTATTATTGTAAGCTTGAGCCACTCAGCTTTGGTATGGAAAATACATTTACATTGATCATTAATAAAGTGTAAACCCAGCAGTTTAACTAGAGAACACTAATCTTCAGCCTAAACCGATATTTAGCAAAACTCTTCATTAGCAAAGCTTACCTTCTTGTGAAGTATCTCAAGTGAATAGTGAACAATAGCAAAACTTGTCTGTAAGTTAAATTTATCCGAAAATTGGATGAGAGTGCAAGTACCCTCTCCAACCCACATACTCAATGCATGCGTTGACCTAAACGAAAGCTGTCGAAGCTTTTTGGGCATATTGCCAGCTTGTGCGACTTCTTTGCTCAGCGCTCAATTTAATAAACAATATGAAATGTGCCATGTGGCAAGTGTCATGTGGCTTGTGTATATTGTAGTATATGAAGCGTAAAACGTAACTGTCGGTGTCTGTGATGAGTAAAGTATGGTATGTGGGGTTATGGTTGGTAAATAGCTGTACCAGCTTACATTTCAGTGCTGAAGCATAATGTTCCTTAGTACTTTAGTTAATGCATTAATTGCGTTGTTTATGACTATTTTATGGTCTCCATTCTTAAAATAATCATAATTTTCCATTTGTATTTAGTAGCTCATTTGATTGAAATCTTTGAAGGTACATACATATGTATGTATTTGAAAGTAAATTTACGTTATCAAATTTTCACCCATATTTCGCGTTTATTTTGAGTTATCTTAAATGAAAAAATATTAGGTGTGTGTCTGTGCTAAAATGCGCCTGAATGTAGGCCTTCAAAATTCCGATTTATTAATATTTAATTCCAAAGCTTTTCCGCTTGCTGCAGTAAGTAACGGTTTACGCACCACAATAGTCCAAATTTAAGCTGCATTGCAATTTCACACATTCTCACTCGTTCGCTTTAATTAGTTTGTGCCTGTAAGCCCTCATTTATGGCATGAGTTGCACTATTACTCACCAACTCAACACTTGTCTGCTTTCCTATTAGCTGCGGTTTCGCTTCCGTTTATCCATTCATTTCATGTCTGAGCTATGGCATGTTTTGTATTCCAGTTATACGCATTGCGTTTGACGGCTGCACTAATCCGTCCATTCTAATTTATTAATCTGCAAGTTTCGCTACACTCCCACCGGCGATCGGTGCAGTGAACTCACACCCACATACAAATGCGTACAGTCATTACTGTCATTGCTATGTATTGTTCGAGTGCTTGTAAGCCTACACACGCATCAGAATATATGAAGTTTATTGTGTTCTCTCAACAGTTAAGCTGAGTCGCTGTTGTACTAGTTACAATTAGAGAGGGGCCAATGAACTTTAAAGCCATTACTCACCATTATAAGTCTACTATTTGCATATAGTAGTTTACGAATATCTTTTCGATATACCAATTCGAGATAACAAGTGCAACCGAAGTACCCGGCCGATCTCTTTAACAGAGTAAAGGTCTTCCTCTGCATCCACCGGCGTGTACTGAATCGAAACTTTCAGGGCTAGAGTTCTCTTGTTCTCTTTCATCCGGACAGTATGACAAAGCTTGCGCAGCTGATGTCTCTTGATCGCTTGAACTACCATGTCGCCATATAAATCGTTTAGCTCATCGCTCTATCGAATGCGGTATTCGCCGCGGTCACTACTATAAATATTTCGCAGAACCTTTCTCTCGAACACTCCGAAGGCCGACTCATTAGATGATATCATTATGATATCATATGCCTTCGTACCACATAGCAGAAGAAGTGATGAGGACTTGTAGAGTTTGGTCTTTGTTCGTCGAGAGAGTACTTTACTTTTCAACATATCAAAACTATTAAATGTAGGCAACGCTTTTATAAATTTTTCAGTATGACAGTAATACAAATCGTTGCTTATATTTAGGCTAATATAAAAACTCGGAATTTGAATTAATTGAATATATGTCAAAATATCTTAATCTCTTAAGCTTTCAAATCGTGTCACTACTCTACTAATTAAATACATTTTTTTGGTGACTAATTATGTACGTTTACAATTAGTTGACATTCTGGTAATCACAGAGGAAATATTTATCTATCATATGTGTAAATGAATTGCTGTTATTTGATTTGCACAAATATTTTATTATTAATTCAGGCTCTATGGGAGATTTAATTTTAATCAAGTCAAATATTTCCAAATAAATTAATGTGTGGAAATCCAGATACAGTGAGCTGCTGCACAAAAATACATACGTACCATACACAGTGCAGAACGGTATAATGTGGATAGTTATTATTAGTATTAGTATATACTACTGTGCCCAAAAAAGGTGACATTGTATTTATTTTCAAAATTTTTTATTTATTCTTCCAAATCAATTTCCTCTCCTTCAAAGTAATCCCCTTCCGATGCAATGCGCTTATGCCAACGGATTTTCCAATCTTCGAAACACTGGTTATAGTCACTTTCCGGCATGGCCTTCAGTTCCGTCTTCGCTGCGGCTTGAATCTCCTCTTCGTATAAAAACGGTGTCCCCGGAGCAGTCTTTTGAGCTTGGTCAACAGCCAGAAGTCGCACGGCGCCAGATCAGGTGAATACGGTGGTTGCGGAACGATATGGGTTGAGTTTTTAGCGAAATGATCACGAATTACGAGGGCAGTATGGGATGGCGCATTATCGTGGTGTAAAAATCACCGGCCTTTTTAGGCGGATAGTTTACGTAAACGACGCTTAACGTTCAAATGATATTCCTTGTTGACTGTTTGACCGGTTGGAAGGAATTCGTAATGCACAACACCACGATAATCGTAGAAAACAGTCAACATGACCTTGATTTTTGAGCGACTTTGGCGCGATTTTTTTGGTCTCGGCTCTCTTTTGGCACGATATTCGCTCGATTGATCGGTTGTTTCGGGATCGTAAGCATAGATCCAAGTCTCATTGCCAGTTGTAATGCATTTTATGATACCCTGGTAGTCGGAAAGCATCGTTTCACACACTTTAACGCGACGCCTTTTTTCCAAAAAATTCAATATTTTCGGTACCAGTCGAGATTTGACGCGCTTGAGGCCCAAAACATCCTTCAAAATGGTATTGGCTGAGCCTTTCTGTATGCCAACTTCATCAGTAAGGTCTTTTATTGTTAATCGACGGGTTTTCAACACCAAATCTTTGATTTATTGAACGTGAGCTTCGTCGGTTTAGGTTGATGGTCGCCCTGGACGCTCTTCGTCTTCGACACGTTCACAGCCGGCTTGAGACTCATTATACCACTTGTAAAAATTTTTTTAGACATAGCCTCATCACCAAAGGCTTTCTGCACCATCCTCAACGTATCTTCTTTACTGGCGTAGGCACCGCTTACGCGATTATAGCCGAGTCAACAACAGCGCGCCAGTCGTTTCTTCTCTTCGCTACTTGGCGCCAATTGGATATTCCAAGCGAAGCCAGGTCCTTCTCCACTTGGTCCTTCCAACGGAGTGGAGGTCTTCCTCTTCCTCTGCTTCCCGCGGCGGGTACTGCGTCGAATACTTTCAGAGCTGGAGTGTTTTCATCCATCCGGACAACATGACCTAGCCAGCGTAGCCGCTGTCTTTTAATTCGCTGAACTATGTCAATGCCGTCGTATATCTCGTACAGCTCATCGTTCCATCGAATGCGATATTCGCCGTGGCCAACGCGCAAAGGACCATAAATCTTTCGCAGAACTTTTCTCTCGAAAACTCTTAAGGTCGACTCATCGGTTGTTGTCATCGTCCAAGCCTCTGCACCGTATAGCAGGACGGGAATTATGAGCGACTTATAGAGTTTTGCTTTTGTTCGTCGAGAGAGGACTTTACTTTTCAATTGCCTACTCAGTCCAAAGTAGCACCTGTTGGCAAGAGTAATCCTGCGTTGGATTTCCAGGCTGACATTGTTGGTGGTGTTTACGCTGGTTCCTAAATAGACGAAATTATCTACAACTTCAAAGTTATGACTGCCAACAGTGACGTGAGTGCCAAGTCGCGAGTGCGACGACTGTTTGTTTGATGACAGGAGATATTTCGTCTGCCCTCGTTCACTGCCAGACCCATTTCTTTTGCTTCCTTATCCAGTCTGGAGAAAGCAGAACTAACGGCGCGGGTGTTGAGGCCGATGATATCAATATCATCGGCATACGCCAGCAGTTGCACACTCTTATAGAAGATGGTACCTTCTCTGTTGAGTTCTGCAGCTCGAACTATTTTCTCCAGAAGCAGGTTGAAAAAGTCGCACGATAGGGAGTCGCCTTGTCTGAAACCTCGTTTGGTATCGAACGGCTCGGAGAGGTCCTTCCCGATCCTGACGGAGCTTTGAGTGTTGCTCAGCGTCAGTTTACACAGCCGTATTAGTTTTGCGGGGATACCAAATTCAGACATCGCGGCATAGGGGCAGCTCCTTTTCGTGCTGTCGAAAGCAGCTTTGAAATCGACGAAGAGGTGGTGTGTGTCGATTCTCCTTTCACGGGTCTTTTCCAAGATTTGGCGCATAGTGAATATCTGGTCGGTGGTTGATTTACCAGGTCTAAAGCCACACTGATAAGGTCCAATCAGTTTGTTGACGGTGGGCTTTAATCTTTCACACAATACGCTCGACAGAACCTTATATGCGATGTTGAGGAGGCTAATCCCACGGTAGTTGGCGCAGATTGTGGGGTCTCCTTTTTTATGGATTGGGCACAGCATACTTAAATTCCAATCGTTGGGCATGCTTTCGTCCGACCATATTTTACAAAGAAGCTGATGCATGCTCCTTACCAGTTCTTCGCCGCCGTGTTTGAATAGCTCGGCTGGCAATCCGTCGGCCCCTGCCGCTTTGTTGTTCTTCAGGCGGGCAATTGCTATTCGAACCTCTTCATGGTCGGGTAATGGAACGTCTGCTCCATCGTCATCGATTGGGGAATCGGGTTCGCCTTCTCCTGGCGTTGTACGTTCACTGCCATTCAGCATGCTGGAGAAGTGTTCCCTCCATAATTTAAGTATGCTTTGGGCATCGGTGACTAGATCACCTTTGGGGGTTCTACAAGAGTATGCTCCGGTCTTGAAACCTTCTGTAAGCCGCCGCATCTTTTCGTAGAATTTTCGAGCATTACCCCTGTCGGCCAGCTTATCAAGCTCTTCGTTCTCACGCATTTCGGCCTCTTTCTTTTTTTGTCTACAAATGCGTCTTGCTTCCCTCCTCAACGTATCCACAGCAGAAAATTGATTCCGTAAACAAAATTTAATGCAAATTCTTTGCTCAACAAATTTCGACATCGCAAAAAACGAAAAACTCACTTTTAGCAGCTCACAAAAGCACACGTATCTCAAATACTAATGAATATTTTGATATGAAATTCGAACACTAATGAATATTTTGATATGAAATTCGACATAAATAACAAATAATAATTCTCCAAATCCTTCGACACGCGCAATTTAATTTCAAATGTCACCTTATTTTTTGGACACAGTAGTATATCCAAGGCCTTAAATCCTGTGTCTACAGACGTTTGTGCAACTATTATGCGATACTCGGGATAGAACCAGCAGTTTGCGCCCATATTAAATAAGTTTTATAAGTTTCTGGAACCTGCAGGTAAGTGTGAAAGCCGGAGTTCGTCCCTCGGAAGGTTAGTTTCAATTTTAAACCTACTGAGGTTATAACCATCCATTGCAACTTTGCCTGTGAGTTGTTTCCAATACTATTTCCCTGCCCATTCATTCTCATGTGGCGCAGATCTTTTATGGCACCTAGACGAATTGGAACCCAAGGTTCCAACCATCCTGCAGGTAGCTGCAGAGACAAAGTTGTCAGCCAATTCATTTCCGGATACAGTCACCCAACGTAGTTGCATCAATGGCGATTTGATCTCGTAAGCTGAGATCACTTTAAATTTCGCTTGGCTATTGTTGAGTATGGCGATACTTTCATTGCGATGGTGGCGTTGCAGGTTTATCTGTATACATCAACTAATGCTGGGTAATCCATACAGAGGTACTTTTTTCGAAATAGCCATTTTTTGACAGATTCATTGCGGCTTACTGAGCGTATTATTCGCAATACAATCACCCATTTGAGACCCTGCATTCATTATATATTCGACCAAATCGACCACGTACCGTACGCAGTGAAGAAATTGTAGCCGTCGTAGCTGAGAGTGTACACGAAGACCGTATACAGTCGATGCGGCGCCGTTCGCTGAAACTCGGACTGACGTATGGAACGACTTGACGATCTTAAATTGAAAGCGTATAAAATACAGCTTATGCAAGAACGCAAGCCCCGCGACCTCGTTTCGCACTATGGATTCTTCAAAAGCTCGAAAAGATCCGGCGTTTTCGAGCCAAATTTTGTTCAGCGATGAGGCCCATTTATAACACGTGAGTATGCAAAGAAGCAAAATTATTGCATTTGCGTCGCAGGGCAACCTGAAGAGATTCAAGAGCTGCCATTTGAACTAGAAAAATTAACGTTTGATGTGGGTTGTGTGGGCTGTTGGAATCGTCGGTTCATATTTCTTCAAAAATTTGGTTTCAACAAAACGCCGCCTCTTCCCGCAAATCGCGGAAATCAATGGATTTATTGAGAGATTACTTCGGTGGAACACCAAGCTCGTGTGATATCACACCGTTGATCTTTTTGGAGCCTTGGAGCAAAATCATTGAGGGCTTGTTATTCCATTGTCATTACCAGTCGAAATGATCGCACGAGTCATCGAAGATTTGAAATCTCAGACGTAGCCGCGGTCAACATTGGAAAGAGATAATCTTCAATAACCAAATGCCATAAAATGTGACGTTTCTATGATTTTTCTTTAAAAAGATGAAGAACCTCGAAATGAACAAACCTTTTATTAAGGAAATGGTTCAGAAGTTGATTTCTATAATTTTTTCTAATTACAGTACGGAAACCACTCGTACCTATTATACTTCCCGTCACTGTGTGCTGCAATGTAATAGCATTACCTCGTGGGGTCACGTGTATTCACTCACTCTTGCACACACACACATATTGTATAGACACATAAGCTTATTTATGCGAAGTGCATACTTAGTTGCAGGCATAGAATTCATAAAGTGAAATAAACTTATTACTGTGGACAGCCAACAAGAACAACAACGTTGTACATATGTTCCGTTTGTGTTGTCCTTAGATGGCAAGTGCTCTCACTTATTACAAGTATTAATATAAATCACTTTGTCAACTCATACCGAATTTGTGTAATAAATTCCGACGACTGCATTTCTAATTAACTTTATAATAGCCCGAATGCATAAATGTAATTAAATTGCTGCAAGCAACGCAAGCACACACTCGCACATACATATAAAGGAATATATAGTTTTGAAGTGAAGGAGTGAAGGAGAGAAGTGGCGGGAAGGTGAAAAACAAGTAGGCAGCTGTCGTGGAGGACACATGTACTCAACTCTCATGAAAGTATGTGTGTGTGTATGCACGTTGTTGTTGTTGTTGTTGTTATATGTGCTTGATAGAAGGATGAACTTAGCAGTAAGTAGCATCAACAGGACGTGCCAAAGACGACGGACACGGGCGCCACAGTCTAACTTGTCTTCATGCAAACACACACACACACACACACACACATGCACATGCATACATGCGCACATATGACATTATATGCTACCAACACAGTGACACAATTCTGTCATGGCAGCTCTGCAAGTTGCTCGCCATTTGCTGAGTCAAAGCGATAAGACACCTGGTTGAACTTTCCGTGTTGGCAACTTTTGATAAGCGCCGTGCCAAAGGAGTACCAGCACGAGAAGAACAAGAAAAATAAGTTGAAGAAGTATGCGAAGAAATGGCAAACTCTTCGACCGAGCGCGCCTTGCAACATGAGAGGCAAGCAATAATGATGAACGGCGCAGGCACTACCACGATTATATGCAACACTATGCCGGCTGCATAGCGGCACGCTTCAAATTGCTTGTGTGTGTGTGTGCGCGTGTGTCTGACTGCGTGGCAAAAATAGTATAAAAATTGCAATATTGTACGTTGCAAATTCGCTGAGTGGTTGCCAGGCTCACCAAAAAACAAAAAAAAAAAAGAAAATATGTTTGTGAGTGAGTTTTAGATTTCATTATATGTGGCAAGGCGGCTGTGACATGTTGCACAAAATCAGCCGCATTGCGGGCCATCTTCCGCTTTGCAAGAGGTTAAATACACTTTGTTGTAGTTGCAGAAATTCTAGCTGCTGCCAACTTGGCAACTGACACTTACCCCACATAGCCGCGTGTGTGTGCCACACTTGCAACGCACAGCAAGAGTTAGTGTCTAAAGCCACATCAGCACTTTGGCATGTCATTACTGTGCGCTCGATAAGTGAGTTGCCACTTTGCCATTACTTCCGAACATGTGCTGATAAATCAAAGTTTTCAAAGTTGGAGAGTTCAGCAAGAATTATTTCCTTTATCTGAGAGAAAAAAAAATCAATTTCTCAGATTCACAGCGACTTAACAGTGCTTAGTTTTAGGCTTTAAAGATGTGTGAGTGTTGCAAGAGATTTTGAGCCACCTGTCATGTCGATAGGCAATGATAATTTTTTGTTCAGTTGGTGGTGAAGTTTTTCTGACGAATGCCATATTTTTTTTTATTGATTCAAAATAAATTTTTTTTTCTTGAAATTATCATTACTTTGCAATAAAAAGGGTTTCCAAGAATGCCTTGAATAATTTAATTTAATTTGGGTTCATATATCCCAAACACTTATCTTGGTTTAAAAACAAGTAGGCAAGGAAAATAAACCCTTGGAAAGAAAGAAGTAAAGTATGTTATAATAAATTTCTTAACCGATTGCTTAGGAGAGATTTGCTTATGCATGAAGCTCCACAAAAATTGCTTTAGTTTTCGGTAAAAGCAAGTTCTTCATTCGGTATAATTTTTTCACTCCTAGTAATCGTCAAAGTAGTAGAAAGTTTGAAAGAAACTACCTGCTAATTGAGCAATTATCCAAGACTATGTTAGTCAGCGCTTTCTGTGTCTCTTCTGTCTACTTGCGTATACGCGAACTAATCTCTCAGTTTTTCAGATACCACTTATTTGGCGATCTCGCCGATATTAGCCCACTCTAGATAAAGCTATACAAAATGATCAACCTAAAAATCAAGTCTTTGTATGGAAAGATTTTTTATTTAACAATATATCCTTACGATATTTAAACAGACTATTTTACAATACAATATCCCAACCAATGCTTTATACCGGCCGTTAAAGCATATACAAGTTGATCCACTTCGAGGTTCCCTACTCTTTTAAAGAAAAAAATATAGAAACTTCCAGTTAAGTGGGGAATGTTTATTATCATTCGAAGGCACATTTTTTGGTATCTATTTTTTGAAGATTATCTCCTTCAAATATTGACCGCGGCTACGTCTCAAATGGTCCATCCATTGAGTCCAATTTTCGGTGACTCGTTCGACTGGTAACTAGTGAATGATAAGCGCGATGTTTTGTTCCAAGGTCCGAATCGAAGCGGGATTGTCTGCATAGACTTTAGACTTTGTACATTCCCACAGGAGAAAGTGTAACGGTGTGATAAATCAAGATCTTGGTGGCCAATCGACCGGCCCGAAACGTTAAATTATCTGCTCACCGAAGTGATCTTTCAATAAATCCATCGATTGATAAGATGTGTGGGAAGTGGCGCCCTCTTGTTGAAACCAAGTGTCGCCCCGAGATCACGAGCTTCAATTTCAGGCATCAAATAGTCGATTATCGTGGCGCGATAACGGTCGCCATTGACGGTTACCTTCTCACCGGCATCATTTTTGAAAAAATATGCACCTATGATTCCACTGGCCCACAAACCACACCAAACCGTTGTTTTTCCTGACTGAAATGGCAGCTCCTGAATCTCTTCCGGTTGTCTTCATCCCGAATGTGGCAATTTTGCTTGTTTACATACCCCTTTAGCTAGAAATGGTCCACATCGTTGAACAAACTTTGGCTCGTAAACGTCGGATCTTCTTGGAATTTATCAAGAGTCCATAGTGCGAAGCGATGTCGCTTGGTATGTTCGAGCGGGTTCAGTTCTTGTACAAGCTGTGTTTTGTACGCTTTTAATTTAAGATCTCGTCGTAAAATGCGCCAAGTCGTTTTATGCGACAGTCCGAGTTACTGTGAACGACGCTGAATCGACTCTCCATGGTCTTCGTTTATACTTGATGTATTTTTTTCTCTACGTGCCGGACGCGTGGTCTATTTGGTCGCATATTATCCAATAATTAATGCTAGGTCTCAAAATGGGTGTTGCGAAGAGTTCGCTCAGTAGACCGCTCAGTTCACTTTAAGTTGAGCGAAGTGCGTGAAACATATTCTTTACAAAACGTGAACAAAAATAATGTGAAATCTTGGCACGACTCTCGTGACCCGTCAAGAAAGGGCAATGGAAAAAGTACCTCTACTTGGATCACCTGTTATATTGATGCCGTATAAAGATCGTCGTAAAAGATATTTTACGAGGTTTGATAATTAAGTAATGAGATTGATTTTATTGCCGCGCTTATGGTAAACCTGTGACCTTGAAATTCCCTTTCTCTTTTTCCGGCATCCCTCCCTTCTCCATTGATATATGTACCATCGCTTTAGCTTTAGTTTGCCTGCTGAGTCAAGTAGACGTGTGTTTGTATTGCTCGTCACGAAAATGGAAAAACGAAATCAAGAGCAACGCGTAACGATAAAATTTTGCGCCAGATCCCACGATCCCACGTTGCTTGATCGAGTTATTACAGGCGATGAGAGCTGCTTTTTCCAATACGACCCGGAAACCTAACGCCAAAGCTCACAATGGTTGTCTCTGCGCGCCCCCCCCGCCTTAAAAAAGCTCGCATGAGCAAGTTCGTTCCACCGGGGAAAACTGTGAATCAAGTCTGCTATTGCCAAGTACTCGAAGGATTGCGAAAACGAGTCAACAGGATGCGCCCAGAAATCGGTTTTTATGGAATCAGTCTCATTACTTAATTGTCATACCTCGTATACTTATTATTTTAGGTTACGTTAATTTAACCCCGTTAATTGGTTAAAGCTGGAAGAATTATCAAAATTTTTTACGTTATACATAGTGTTGCTATAAGAAATACACTTGCAGGGTATTACAGCTTCTTTGTAGCTATAACATTATTATATGTTCATTCGTTCTATGAAAAAATTCTAAAAATTCTTTGAATGATCTCAGGCCTTTAAGACGTTCTGCAGAACACAAACACAAATATCTGGAAAGTTCACTGAAATTAAGGCGAATTCACTTTGAATTCAAGAACTCATTGTGTAACTAAATATCTTCGCATAAATAACTCCTTCATTAGTGTTGAACTCTCTACACATTATAACTGAAAAACTGTTTACTGTTTCGGTACCTTCTCACGTGATACACTTCGCAAACCGGCAATCGGTTCAGTTGAAATTGTCTACCACCTAACAACCTGTTTTTGCATGCTTACAACTACAAACTGCTTCTTGCGGTTACTTAACCAAACTTTGCTCATATCTCTGCAATATTTGTATGCTTTGCCTCTCTTAAGTACATAAGTACCGCCGCAAAGTGATTAGCTCCGTGACGATTTCACTGCGGTCACAGTTTTGTCAGTTCCTAAGTTCACTTACAGGTAATTTTACTCGTAGTTTTGCTTACTCGTGATTACTTCCAACATCACCGTTATTTTAGTGTGTGCGGTTAGGAGCTGCAGTATTTGTAAGTTGGAGACACTGGAAGTTTGGTCAAGTTTTGTGCCATGTTTAACGGTTTTAAAGTTTCGCAATAACAACAACTAAAATGAAATTGATAAAGTCAACGATAGGAAATATATATTTTTTTTCATAATAAAGTGTGTATGGTATAAAGAGAAGATAATAGCAATAAAGTAGGTGATATTTTTGAGGCTGAATTTCACAATAAAATTAGGAAATGCTACATTAGACACTATTTCATCAATTTGTCAGAGTCAAGTCAAGTAAATAA
Organism: Bactrocera zonata; assembly: GCA_037783105.1. Classification (NCBI taxonomy): domain Eukaryota; kingdom Metazoa; phylum Arthropoda; class Insecta; order Diptera; family Tephritidae; genus Bactrocera; species Bactrocera zonata. Next base: position 22,082 of record JBAWJQ010001218.1, on the reverse strand, counting down.
AGGGATACAGGTTTGAGAATCGACGAATAACAGTCAGAGACTTTTCTGTCATTGTTGGAATATTAAAATGATCGTTAAAAAGCATTTTGAAAGATCATTTGAAAGCACGATAGCTTTCCTAGTCAGAGCAAATCAAAAATCCAGGCTTTGTTGACAGTTTTTCTCGATTATCGAGGTGTGTTGTGTTTCGAAATCCTTCCGACCGGCCAAACTGCCGGTGTTACGTGTAATCGCGTGGAGCTATTCGTAAAAAGAGGCCGGAATAATGGTTCGAGAACTTTTGATTTCTGCATCACGATAATGAGCCGTCGCATACTGACTTGATTGTTCGTGAGTTTTTCGACATATTTTCAACCAATATCGGGCCGCATCCACCGTATTTACATTGTTTAGCTCCGTGTGACTTTTCTTTATTCAGCGAACTCAGATGACCGCTTCGAGGAAACTGTTTTGAGTCAATTAAACGTGAATCGCATTGAAGTCTATTCCGAAAATTCAATAAAAACAAATATTTCGAAGATTGGAAACAATTTTCATGTAAGTGTATTGGTGCCAAGCGGGATTATTTTGAAGGGCGCGACATTTTGAAGATCAAATTAAGAATTTTTAAATTATGAACAAAGTCTCTACTATTTTTGCTTATATAACTTCGAGATAGGCATTGGAGGGAAGGACTCAATGGACGAGAACTTTTTTATAAAGGGATCAAAGTTTGCGGGGAGGGTAGATGGTTGACTATACTACCGTAAATATTCTATCACCCCAACCGTCAAGCGGAAGTGGTTGCCTTAAAGGTAGCAGTAAATCTACTGCGATATTTGCCTTGACTTTGGTGACAGTGCGCTCAAAACTAGTAAAGAGATATCTAGACTCCTTTTCTTTGGCATTGAACTATTTTATATTTACACTGGTTTAGGTACCTGGCCACAGCAGTATTGCTGGAAACTTTAAGTCTGATGAACTTGCTTAGACAGTTACTCAGCTCAGCAAGCGTTGCTCAACTACCAGTCCGCAAGGTCCTTCGTGGTAAATCGGACGAGGTCTAAGGGGCTCTTTGCTCTCATCAAGCTTCACCTTTCAATGATTGCAGGAGTTGTAACTTAGACTGGACCGATGGGGATTTACGCAATATGATTGAGAAAATTTCCGGATGCCAACAGTAACAGCTGTCCCAATACTTCTTACTCGAATATACCGATATTGCTAGACTAAGGCAAAAATACCTCGGATATCATACATTTAGACATCCAGGTGAAATAGCGAAAATAGAAATAAAACAACTTAGCAAATTTGTGATAGATTCAGGGCGCTTTAACAACTTGGAGAGGTTTCTCGGCTGGCTTCACAAAGTAGTGAACATAACAATGTAAGCCATGCCGATAGATCAGCTATCTAAGCGGACTTAACCTGTTATAAGCGCTCATATTCACTATTTATGTCTGACTGTATGATCCATACCGATTTTTTATAATGTACATAAGTCTCTGCACATAGTAAACGACTGTTTATTTAATAGAAATTTGAATTTCCTCGAATTATTTTTATAACCAAATAGAAATTAATATTAAAATGTTTCTATTGACGAGACCCAATTTTGAAAAGTGAAACAGCACGTTAAATTATATTACCACGCTTATATTACCAAAATTAACTCGATTGTAAAAAGTCTATAATTTATATACCATGTGGTGTAATATTTTCCTTAACCAGCGAAATCCAAATTGCCTTATTAATAACTCATAAGACCTGCTGGCTCCTTCGGCATCAACTAACTTAGGTATACACATACAATACACTCTTAAGGAACTGAGATTGTATATCAGAGTGTTTTCCTTTCTGGTATGGGCAAAATCTCGCAGCAACATGAAATATGAAGCCATTTCATTGATTAAAGTGTCAAGTTATTGAGAATAAAGTTAACTGCCAGGAATATGAACTCTAAAGAAGCAGCTTGTGCCACCAAGAGTGGTAGTGAGTTAGAGATTGGCGTTGTAACCTAATGACTTAGATGGATAATTTCTTTGAGAAGCGGGATTTATATGAAAAAGTGTACGAATTGTGGGCATAGAGAGCATTAAAAAATAGTTGGCAATGCTTTTATAAATCTATTTTATAAACCGATAATATGAAAGTTTTTGGGTCCACACTCCATTCAAAGTGACAATTAATATCTAACGAGAAAAGCACTCGGCAGATGGCGCTATCAGATTCACCAAGTAGAAAAAACTCAAATAATTTACATATTTGTGTAGTGGAACTACCTATTTAAGATACAAATAGTAACTGGAAGAAGGTGTTACTTTGAAACGTAAAACGACAACTATGCATTATTCAATAATTTTGATAAGTAGAAATAACTTTCGACAAAAAGCTTCAAAGTTTAAAAGTTCAGAAAATCAGGTTAACCAAAAAATTTGGATAATGCTTATAGCAAAAATATACTTAAAGATTTGTAGAGACGATTTCGATCAAAAATAGAAAATATATGTGCCACTTCTTCCTGTAGAGAGAAATGCCTTCCTGACCCACCGAAGATGTCTCAAGGTTTCGATTTAAAAAAAAGTTGGAGTTGGAAGTAAGTATTTATTTATTACTCAGTAAATATTTACTATACAAGCGTGAGAAACAGAAAACTAATCAGTATACTCTTAAAGAATTAAGAACAACCACCATTTTCGAAAGAATTGCCCACATACACCTCACACACACCACTACTAGTATAAGCAGAAAGCAAAATATGCGATAATACTCGGCGACAAATGGCCACACAGCAGCATCGTCAACACTAACTGGAGTAATTCATCTCTGCTGCCGCGCAATAGGCCAAATCAGACGACACACACAAGCACACACAGCTCAATATTACAAGTGAATGGCATACGGGGCGTATACGTAATGTGCACACTTTGAAAGCTTTCTGCGGCAAGCGCTGCTGTATTTGCATAGCATACGCGACAGTAACGCTGAGCGGATGACAGCAACTGGCAGATACAAAATGCCGATAAAGAGCCGTTAGATGTTTGAGAGCAGCAATGTTGGCTGGGCTGCTGGCAGGTTGGGTGGCTGTCAGTTAGACAGGCAAGCGCTGAAAAACGGATAACCGAAGAAATCACTGTCACTGACACGCAGCATATAAATGCACGCAAGACACAGCTACCCAGTTTGCGAGGAGAATGGCATATAAAACAACAACAAGCACACAAAACACGCCGCCTAGCTTCCTGACTGCCTAACTGCCTTCAAGCGGTATTGGATATGTTGGCAAGGCACTCATGCTGCTACTCAAGATCTACACGAGGAGGCGCTTTAGTGCTATTGGCAGCGCACGCTGCTTTTGTGGATGACGGGCGACGCGGCGCCGGCTGCAGTTGTGCCAAAAACCAACACTGCGACAATATTAACGGCGCACAGCGCCTGCCATCAATCAATACCGTTTAGACAGTGCCGGCGGCGGCGTAGCTTGACGGTGCGGTTTCGCAACCAAAATGTGTCTGCGTCAAGACAACTGACAGCAGACGAACGCTGCCAGTGGAGCGCGCACCAGAAAGCAAATAAATAAACGGATAAACAGATTTCCCTATGCGAACAAAAATGGGAACGCGCGCCAGCGTTCCAAACATCAAAAGACCAAAAGTGAATGGCGGCGCGCGGCAACAACAATACAGTAAGTGAGTATATAGCAAAAGTGGCAGCAACTAATTTTGCGATAACATTAACGACAGCAGCAGCAAGTTTGTAGTTTAGTGAATTACACAAAGATTAGTAGCATATCCAGTGATTGCGGGGGGGCGCGCTCGTGTGTGTGCGTGTGTGTACGAGCATCAACTCCGCCAGGATAATGCGAGGCATATAACAAATTTTAACAAGCCCGCAATCGATTCACATCACTGCCTAACTGGGTGACTGACTGGTTTGATTGACGTTCTCGTGCGTCGTATGAGTGCGGTCGCAAGGCAAATAGCACACGCACGCACATACACACAAACAATCGCACCAGCACTTGCACTCACACTCACACTTGCGTGCGCATACATCAAAGCAGCGTAAACAACATTTCTGGCAATGACAACAACAACTTATTTACTCTAAGGCGCAGAACAACAATAATGACAGCATTAAGTGGGCGTGGGCGTGTTGCGTCAGGGCTTACCACAAGAACCCATTATGCAAGTGTCTGTTGGTGTGTGTGATTTTGTTGCTGTTTGTTGATTTGCTGGCTGATGTCTGCGGTGTTGAGTCGCAGTAATGGCATTAGCATTGCCGGAAATCGTAACTGTTATTTTGGTTATGCTCACGCCGTGTTGCGAGTGCTCTGTGTGGCGTTACGGACTATATTTGTGAGTGTGTGCTGTTTAAGCAGCTTCTAGGGTAACTTGTAGTGCATTTAAGGAAACCTTAAGAATATTCGAAAATTTAAAGGTTATGGAAGGATATTAGTCTCTTTTGCAGTACATGATTTGGGTAAAAATGGTTTTCCGACATATATGGAACTGTGAATGAAGCAAATAAACTTCGAAATGGAAGGTGACAGCCTTTGCTAGAGAATTATAAAATGAGTACACATATATAAATCATGAAAAAGTACCGGAAAACACGGACTTTATTGCTAAAATACAAAATCAGTGATAGAGAAGACCTAAATTGGCTCTCATCCACAACCGCCTAGCAAATATCACGAAAAATCTTTAACTCAAAGACTGAATATGACTTCATTGTCAGCCTGTGTGCTACAAGATTTTGATTTAATTCCGATTTTTGGTAGAAATAGCTATCAAATTATGAGTTCTGAAACTGAATACAAAATTTCCTGGCATCTCAAAATTCACAGATATGTGAATAAATACATAATATAGGTCCCATATCTCGTAAACGATGGCAGTTCAACCATTTGGGCTCAAAATCTCATAGTTGAAGTAGTTGTAAAACATAAAGTTATTATTTGTGGCGATCCTATTCATACGGTAACTGTCATATCCTTTCTTATAAGAAATATATTCAGTCCAAATATATTTATCTGGTTTCTTGCTAAATGACATTAATCAAAATTATTTCAGAAGCCATTTACCAGATGCGCAGATTGTTTGATTCATATTTCTAAGTCTGCAAAGAATTTTGCTCTAAATTCTTTAGTTCACAATGTAATTGGCTTCTTCTCCCTACCACCCTCATTGCCTTTTGTACCAAAAGTGACTTTGATATGTTCCGGGCTGCTTACTTTTTGGAAATTACTATTCTAGTTCAAGAGCAAAATAGTTCACGACAAATTAATATATATTAATGCCAGAATTTAATGGCTGCTGATAGTACCACAAACCAAGTCCTTATGAGTGTATTTCTTATATCATAAATAAATAAATACATTTTTTTCTTGGTTCTCCGTCAATTTATATAGCAGCTCTATACTACAGTGGTCCGATCTACACAATTTCTTTGAATATTTCATAATTGCCTTAGTCAATACTCCATATGAAGTTTCGTAAAGATATCTCGTCAAATAAAAAAGTCTTTCATACAAAATCTTGGTTTTGAGTTTTTGTGGCAGTCATATGCTAAAGCGTTCCGATATCGGTGCTTTCAACATATGGTCAGCTTATTATAGAGAAAATAAAGTGTCTAAAATTTCAAATCAATAACTTAAAGGAACAATTATTATTTAAAGAATTTGACCGCATTTTTAAGCGGCTTTACCAGTGTGACGCATGAAAAATTAGGCGATTTTCATGATTTTTCTTAATAAAAAGTACGCAATTTACCATTTCAAACTTCTCTAAACGTAATAATGTATATTTTCAGCTATATTTTAAGATTTTTTTTTTACAAAAATGTTGAAAAATAACTGAGTTATGGGCTGTCTTCGGAGGGGCCAAAAAAAAGTGCCCCAACTGCTGGCATGATTCCGGCCAAATGAGTAGCTGAAAAAAAAATGAAAAGTCTGTTAAACCTAAAAATATTTCCTATACAATAGCTACGATCTTTCAAAAATATCTAAAATTAACAAAATAACGCAATTTTGAAAAAAAAAATCGTTTGTTTTAAGTAAAAAATGGTCGTTTTTTTAATGCCAAATTGACAATTTTCAACCAATCAAAAAGATCATAGTTCATTGTATGCCAAATGTATTCAAAAATACTCAGTTTTAATTTGAAGTCGATCGGTAATTTCTCGTTTAGTTATGACGTCAGCAATTTTGAAAAATGTCGTATCGAGAAAAACGCGTTTAAAGTTTCACTTATATATGTTTGTACATCCGAGCGGTCGCTCTTTAGAACGCTGCCATCCAACAGCTATTCAAGATACGACCTTCCCGATTTCACAGGATATTTATGGAAATATAAGCTATCGAGAAAGCAAATGAAACAAAAATTTTTTTTTTAAGTGTCAGACTGGTATAGCCCCTTAATAGCATGCAAAGGTAGAAGAGAAAATGTTAAAAAAATATGCGATATACGAATCAATTCGTGTGGCACCCATACATCGAGCATCTTAGTGACTCCAAGCTTCTTCAAATGGTTTATAACGGTTTGATGACTACTACGCCGGTCTCTTTCGACCAATTCAGCGATTTTATCGCGATTTTCAACGACAGGCCTTCTGGAGCGTGGCGCATCTTCGACCAGCTCTACACCAGAACGAAAACGTTGAAACCATCATTGTGCGGTGGAAAAGGAAACTGTATCGGGTCCATATACTGCACAAATTTATTGGCGGCTTGAGATGCATTTTTGCCTTTATCGTAGTAGTACTGTAAAATATGCCGTATTGTCTCTTCATTTTGCTCCATGTTTGCGACGCTATAACTCATGAACGACTTAAAAGAAACGACAATCAATAAAACACGTGTTAGCGCGTGAAATGAGCTTTCCAAAAAGGTATAGCATGACTCGCTGCGACGAATAAAACTAGAACTACGCGCTTTCAGCGCCAACTACCGAAAATACCGCAAGACTTTTTTGACAACCTATTATATTAAAAAAATTATGAGGAATTTTGGCAATCAAAAACTCAGCATTGTAACAAATTAAACCAAAAATTTTGGCAAGAAGGTAGTAAAATATTTTTTTTTTTTATGAATATTGTCTTTTTATGAAATTAATATTTAGTTGCGTGATCTTTATTTATTTATTTAGTATTGCAGCACAGTGTCATGGCATTGAGTCAATAAGTTTTTGGATGCCCGCTAATAATACACTACTGACTCGTTGACCGTTGACACCGTCCATTCCATTACCATGACATTCCTTTCCTTGAACCACCTTTTAGTAACTTTACTTGTATACTTGGGATCGTTGTCCTGCTGGAACGTACAAACAAGCGACATTTCTTCACTGGTATTCGGTAGCATGGTTTTCTGGAGTATTTCGGCCAAGGAAGCACCAGTCATGTTTTTCTACACTTTGCTAAGAAAAGCATGCCCAAAACTTAATACTCGTACCTCCATAATTTACACTGCTTTGAGTGTCTAATGGAAGTGACTGGCTTCCTTCCACTTTTAGCGTTAAGTATAATTGTGGATGGAAGCAAGTCGTTGCATGTTTTCATGTCGACATCTGAACCTAACGGATTTTAAAGTGAATCCCTCCAAAAAAAGTTGTGATAAAAAAGTATGATCACATATTAAATATATTATATATTAAAGGAATGCCTAGCACCACTAAGAATTTGTAGTAACGTACATAGGCGGAGGTGTGTAAATCGACTCACCTCGTTTCGCTGATCTTTTATTTACAGGACCACTGAAGTTTCCCTTGGAGTGTTAAAATTATCGTGAAAAACTTAATGTGCCCTGTTTTCCACAAAAGTGCTCTACTGTCTATTTTAAGAAATATGTGAACGGAGAGAGAGGCTTATTTTAAAATTTTCAAGATATATTTATTCACAACTATACACACAGATTTAAAAAAAATTTTACTAAATTTTTATGGAGTTAATTACTACTTATGTATATCTGCAATGATTGTGGCTTTCACTGTGGTTCCCAACACTGTATAAGGTAAGCTATTGCCTATGCAAAGACTTGGGATTGTTAAAAAAAAAATAAATAATAAATATAATATAACAAAATGATGGACTTTGAAAAAAATCTTGAGCGTTTCTCAAAAAGATATGCCTTTGACCCGCCAAAATTACATTTTTCATAAAATCAAAAGAATTGAAAGTTTTTACAGAGAATTGTAATCGAACAAAGATAGAAAAACGCGATGCGTTCAGATGATTTGTTTTCGAGCTAAAACGGCAGAGAATTTGAAAAAAGTAGTTGTGAGAAAAATACGTTTAAAAATAAACCGATTGTCCTAATTGAATTCAGTGTCTAAAATTTTGAAGAAAAGAATTATAGGTAATCGAATTATGCAAAACAAAGAAATATTCTCCTGGTCTTTATTTAAATATGAAACTGTGAACTTTTCCGCCACCCATACCCCCAAATTACTTCACATTCAATATTCAAATACTATTTCATTTTTTTCCAAAAATTCATATTCGCTTTAATGAAAGTAACAACACAAAACAGATACAATTTACAATTTTTACCCAACCACGTCCCGCTGAGCGAGCACGATTAAAACTTCCGCTTTTATTATCACTCACTTGCAAACGAATATTTACCCATTTTCACTTTCAATTCATTTTCCAATTCGTTAGTCTCGCCGAAATTGGCTGTCGCTCGCGTCGCCGCTGAGGCATAAGCACAATCAATAGTTTGCCCATTTTCATTGCAATCAATCGGATTTGTCAATTTGTCTCGTTCGTTACATTCGATTTGTCCGTTTGACTTGGCTGACATTTTATTTCGAGTAAAATAAATGTACTTTTATTTCCGAGTCACTTGGTTGACTTCAATCGTCTGGCGTGCTTAATACGTGCAAGTGTTTTAGTACCAATGTTTTGTTTTTGTACAACAAAAATTTTACTTTCAAGAAAATCGATAGAAAAGAACAATGACATTTAACAAAATATTTTTATAATATTCGACATAAAGAGATTTAATGGAAAATAGTATAGGTACTTTTAATATATGATATGAATAAAAGCAAGCAAAACGGACAAGTTCGAAAATACCTAACTAGTAATTCTATACTCTTAATCAAGCTTTTTTGTTTCTGAATTTGAAAATTTTCTTATTTTGAGAATAGAATGTCGGGAATATTGGTTTCAGTTACTTATTAATATTGCCTTCAAGCCTCCGGTTTCTTATTCCAAAACTCGAGGATGCTGATTTAGACATTTATTTAAAGTTATGAGTTTTTTAAAGAATTCACATTTTCAGCTTTGAAATGACATTAGTTAAGATAAAACATTTATAAAAAACTAAATCTCAGACTTCAGACGGTAAAAACTTTGCTCATTATTCTTTGTTGGAGTTTAAAGTGGTGTTACATCGAAAGTAGTCGTGGCTGCAGTTCGATTTTTGCCCATTTTTAAATTGTTGCTTAAGTAGGTGGAGTTGTCCCTCCGCTTCTATGGATTCTGATCGTTAACGTCCTGCTTAAAAAACTTGAGAATCGTGGCTGCCGGGTGATTACCCTCGCAGACGATGTAGCACTTATGGTCAAAGGAAAGTTCCTGAGTACCGTGTACGAATTGACGCAAGGGTATCTCGGTGCCGTAAAAAATTTTTAACTGCTGCCGCCAATGGTAGACCTCTGTTTGCAACCGGCAAATACAGGGAAATAGCTAGGGCTCATCCGTGAGGCATCGATTGCCTTATACTGATGGGGGCCTTTCACCAAAAGTGATCTTAAATATATAACACCATAGTCAAGCCCTTTATGTTCTATAGAGTCTTTATGTGGTGGAGGGCTCCAGAAAAGACTACACATGCAAAGAAATTTGAGAGCGCTCAACGGGTGGTGCTCCACTCCAACCATGTCACTTAACGCTTTCTTGCACATAGTGCCCGTAGATGTCGTCGGAAGACGTAAGGCTGCACGCAGACGTAAGAACACGTTACTGAAGACTTGAAAATCCTCACACACTTTGACTTCATTCCGGATTACTTGGATCATGGAGTCGCCAAACCAAAATCTGTCGGCTTCTTATCTGCTCATGCATCGGAGAGGGAGTTGTGAGTGTGAAAAAGCCGTTGGAAAGTAGGGGCAGTGACTTAGGTCAAAGCTTGGTGGGAAATGTGGTGGAGGGGTTTACTGAAAGGAGGTCTCTATCATCTCCAGCTTAAGACTTGCTGATTATTGCAATGTTTTCGAAGCCGAGCATTAAGATAGTAATAGATTTGTTGCTCAAGTGCAAATATGTATTGGCTACTTAGCATTTTGCTACTTTATAAGTTTGAGCACAGGAGTTCTTATTCTCTAGACTAGTCATCTAACCTAACTTAATCACTAAGGAGAAATGAGGTATCCAACTGGGCGTTATAAGCGACTTCACCTTCACTCAAACAAAACATCAATATAAATATAAAATCTCGTTCTTCTCTCCTCATTCGGAGGATCACGTTTTTAACATGTGGACAAAGTGAAATTCCTTAAGTTTCTCCTTAATGAGAAAACGCGGTGCATTACCAACGACACCAACTATGGGACTCAATACCATGTAGAGAATGGATATAGCGAGCTGGTGCATTGCTGCGAAGGTCGATCTAAGGCTCAGAGTATCCCTGCATAGGGTTTATACATGGAAATTCTGAAACAATTTTCTTCTTCAACACATCCTTGAAAATTTTAACCAATACAAGGCATGGTTTACTTCTGAAGAATTTTTTCCGATCTTTTTCACGGACGAGTAGAAGCTTTGAAGTAAAACTGTAGGAGGATTTACTGAGATTCTAGGGTAGAACGCAAAGGACCTATTAAAGTACTTGCTCTTAGCACATTTCATTTTGCTGCAATCTTAGTAACTCTTATTTGACATTAGTCAATAATCAATCGTGCAATAAAGCTAAAAATCTTGTTGAACGGAACTTGTCAAAGTATGGATGAAGGTGCGTTAGAAATATCCCAGCACTTTCTCCTCCTTTGTCCTGGGCTAGAGGCTTAAATCTCAGTTCTCGGCATCCATACTTTCCGCGAACCAGGAAAGGAAAGCGAAACTGGTATTAGTCGCCTTAAGAAATTTGTGATAGGCTTTAAGGGGTATTCTACTTTAGAAATCAAGCTTTGGGCAGTTTTTTGAATTTTATTTAAAAAAAAAACCAAAAAATATTTTTACTATCCATTTTTTATGGTGTTTTTATTGATATCTTAAGGGGGTATTCTACTCTAGAAATCAAATTTTGGGCAGTTTTTTGAATTTTATTTAAAAAAAAAACAAAAGTATTTTTACCATCCATTTTTTTATGGTGTTTTTATTGATATCTTAAGAATACAGAAAAAAAATTTACAAAAAAATAGTAAAAAATCAAATAATTAGAGGGGGGGAGAGGCAGGTGTAAAAAAATGGCGCCTCCTGGTGGTCTGAAAAAAAATCAAAGGAAATTCTTATTCAGTAAGGATGCTGTTATAGTCCGGGAACACGAAAAAAAAAATTTTGAAAAATGGCGACTGCCTGAAAATAAAAATAGTTTTTTACGTTTTTTTTTTTGAAATTCCTGAATTTTTTTTTAAATATTAAAAACAAAAATTTTGACACAATGCTAGTAGGAACGATAAAGGATTATATAAAGAAGGTTCACACAAAATTTCAAGTAAATCGGTTGTATAGAACTTGAGATAATGCCGGTACCGGCAATTTCAAAATTCTAGAGTAGAATACCCCCTTAAGCGTTTTGGTGAATTATGAGGGTTCTTATGATCATTTTATGTACCAAAGCGAACCGGCATTCTAGCTGTCCGAACGAGATCACTGGACCGACCTCAGTAACCCTACCTAATCTAACCTTCTACGATGCTACGCTTTCATTTTTGGAATGACGATAATCTTCTGATGCTGAAGTCTTTTATACAAAAGAGGCTTGGTTTGAGACCGATGACAATCATTTCAAAACTTTAAAAGGTATTTTAAAATTAAAGAAAGCCTTAAAAAAAAAAATTAGTTCAAATCGAAAACTTAGTTGCATATAAATTAAAACAGAAATATTTGTGAAGCTTGGTTGCTATCAACTTAAGAAAAGTGGGCATTGTTTCTACCCGATTTAGTACCCTATATTCCAAAAAATGCCAAAAAGCAATCCGCTCTCCAAGTTTGCTAATCTCTTTGTCTAACACAATATATGTAATTCTCACCCCACTGAATTCAATCCACTCTAATGTATGTACTTGAAAAAAAAAGCAAAAACAGTTTCGAACCAATATATCGCTTAACAATAGCGTCAGAAGTGCAATAAAAGACATGCCATGTTATTATTCCTGCACTTATCGACGTTGTCGTCAGTCTTTTGCATTTCTCAGCGCTTAACACAAATACACATGCGCTTACATGCGTCTTCTTATATGTGTGCATACATGTGAGTACAGATCTGTGTGAGGAGACATAAGCATACGCATAATCTGGATGGCTTACGCAGCAGCACGCATTAGCATACATTCCAAAGTGTAGCGGCGCACATGGCGTATACGCGACTTTTCACATCTGCTTGCATTTGCAATAAAATATTTTATTGCATTTTAAGTGCATTTGCTTGCATAAAATTTCTGACACACACGCCCACCCACACACACACACATACATATATATATTTATGCACTTATACATGTGCATGGCCATTCAACTGAGAATATGCAAATTTACAGTTGCGCAGAAAAATGCAAAATATTCAAGAAAAACGCGCAGACAAAAAAGCTCTCGCCGAAAACTAGCAAAGTTGCAAAAGTTTGCGCTCGATTGATGCGCGCTCTCGTACAGTGTTATGCACAAAAACATATGTAGCAGTGGGAGCACTTGGCAAAATATGAAAATATGACGGAAATATAAAAAGGCAATGAAGTTTTTTGTCAACAACTTTGCATACCTTTTACTCGAGCGCGTTTGTACGCTTTGTCAGCCTCAATATGCTGTGAATGCTGACGTTGGAATTTGTTTTCTTTGGAGCGAAAATAGTTTATGCAAGTTTGTGTAGACATATATTTGTGTGTTTAGAATGAAAATATTTTTAGTAGAAGCCCAGTAGGCAAATTTTTTATACACGCTGCTTGACTACTACTCTGGCTACAAGAAAAAACTTCAAATTATTTGTGGTGAACGCAAAAAGCGGATTTTATTATTAAAGAGTGTTTTTAAGCGCCTTTGTATCTATAATGTGACTAGGTGAATGATCATTAACTTTCGCCTGAGATTATGCAAGAAAATTTGCAGAGGACGAAAATGTACAGATTGTGGCGCTGAGGCAGCTTGCAGCCATTAAAGAAATGATTTCTCTAAGCCCTGTTATATTTAGCTTTTTTTCAAAAAGTTATTTGGAAAGGATATAGCTGTAAGAAACTTCGGGAAGTAATTATTTTCTAAAGGTTAGGCTTTAAAAGAACCTATTATATATAAAACCATATTTCAGTCTCCAAACCGCTTTCAAATTCACATTTAAATTTGCAATAAAGTCTTACTTTTATCGCATATTTCATTAACATTTAAAATAAGCCTTACTACATATTCTACTTCGTCAGAAACCCTCACTTTTTGCCTTCTAGGTTTCTCATGTACAACATTATAAAATATGAATATGATAAGAAAAATATGTACAAATACATATTCCAACACATAAGCGCTTCAACTTTTGGGCTTATTGTCTGCCAGCATCTGTCACCTCCTTCAGCAGACATTTGAGCTGCCTTCACACTGCTATTATTATGCAATTTGAGGCTCTTCAAATTTTATTCTTAACATTCCACTTTTCCTAGGCAATTTTCTTGAGAAAAAAAAAACTGGAAAACATTTCAAAGCGCGTATGAGAGAGAGAGTTAAAGTTAACTTGCTAACAGTTATCTCTTCTTGACTTGAAGAATGGCGTAAATCAAAATAACATTTTTTAGTTGAGTTCAATTCAAGTGCGGTCTCACTAGTTTTCAATTTCAATGAATACCAATATTTAAGTGTCTTGTTCTTCCAATTGATGTTTAAATAACCCCTTTTTTATGTCTAATATCTTCTTTTTTTTTTTTGATTTTATGTGAAAAATGAAAAGGAATCACATTTTTTATTCCAACCAGGTTATTCCCAAAATATTAAATTGTAAGAAGTAAATTAAATACCCTCATGGTTTCTCAGAATGAATGCAATGTTTTATTTAACGAATTGTATTCAATTTAATTAAATTTATTTTAATTTAATTTGATTTAATTTATTTTAATTTATATTAATTTAGTTTAGTTTCATTTAATTTATTTTATTTTACTTCATTATATTTTATTACATTTTGTTTAATTTTAATATAATTTTATTTTAATTTAGTTTAATTAAAATTAATTTAGCTTAACTTAATTTAATTTTAATTTAATTTAATTTAGTTTAACTTAATTTAATTTTAATTTAATATAATTTAATTTAGTTAGATTTATTTTAATTTTATGTAATTTAATTTAATTTTAATTTAGTTTAATTTTTTTTTTTTTGCATTTTATTTTATTTTAATTTAATTTAATTTATTTTATTTCATTTCATTTCAGTTCATTTTATCTTATTTATTGCAATTTGTTCCTTAACTTCCCACCTCCAACTCCCACACCTTCGCGATTCAATTTAATGTAATTTTAATTCAATTTAATTTAGTTAAATTTAAATTAATTTAGTTTAACTTAATTTAATTTTAATTTAATATTATTTAATTTAGATAGATTTATTTTAATTTTATGTAATTTAATTTAATTTTAATTTAGTTTAATTTAATTTAATTTATTTTTTTTTTTATTTACATTATTTTACTATATTTTACTTATTTTTTTTATTTTTTTTTTTTTCATTTTATTTTACTTTATTTTATTCTATTCTATTCTATTTTATTTTATTTTTTTTATTTTTTTTATTTTCTTTTATTTGATTTTATTTTATTTTATTTTAATTTAATTTATGTTATTTCATTTCATTTCATTTTATCTTATTTATTGCAATTTGTTCCTTCACTTCCCATTCTCAACCCAAAATCGTCACGATTCATTGCCTAACACTTGCCTTCACAAATTCGCTCTATAAATAGCAATCTCTCGTTTATTACTGCAAATCTTCCTGATTTCATCAACATTCTTCGATTAAACAGACCGGAAGGCAATAAATATACTCCGATACTTGTGCTTGTATTGCTCGCAATCGCTTGCGTGCGAACGCGAAACAATGGCGATAGCGGTGATTGCGAAGAACAGTAGCAAATGGAATGTGACCGGCTTGTAAAAGCACAAAACGCGATGAAAGCCATAAAAGTGAATATATATTTATGAACAACACGAAGTGCCAATTTGATAACGAAGTCGCAAAAGTCAAGCTGTGCAGGTGGCTAAAAGCATTCTAGCGCTCTGATTGTTGAGCAATAAATTTATGTATGCGAGGCAAGAGAGGAATTCTCAATATAACTATACATGTGCTATACTCGTACTATTAAAATAAAATAGGACACGACATATGTTCTTTAATGTTAAAGTGAAAGCATTTGCTGATATTTGTGTGAAGACGTTTGTTTATTGCTATGCTCTTAGAAGTTTGTATAAAATTATTTAATATATGTGAGAGACAAATTAGAAACAGCGTAAAAATTTATTATAGCAAGAGTCATTTGAAGTTACTTTTGTGTTTATTGGCTTCTAGGCATATGTAGCTCTTTGCCACCTCCTTTCTTCTACAAACATATAAATAAATGCCAACCACCTTAAAGCTCTCTTTGTTTATATCCAGGACTCAGTAAAGTGACTCCTTGAAAGAGTTGAGAAAAACGTTCGTTAAAGCCAATATTCATTGAATTTTATTTAAGAACGGTCATTAGGGTGGGTCGTATAAATTCTAAACTGTAATGCATGTGATTAGGCTAAGGATGTATTTGAGAGATTTGAGAGAATATACATATTAGGGTGGGTAAAAAATTATTATTTTTTCCTTTGCTTAACTCTCAGAAAAATAGGCTCTTGATGCTGGTTCCAAGATAGACAAAGACGCCAAGATTTCGAACAATTTTCGTGAAAATCTGGTCAAGAGTAGATTTTCTTGGCATAAATTTGTACAGAAAAGCCCACCGTCAACAAACTGAATGGACTTCCTTACTTCATCTGATTTATTTTAGTTAAAAAAAAAAAATATATATATATCAGTCAGACGATTAAAGTTAAAATATAAACAGTATATTCTAATTTTCTTCAATAATATCTAACATACTTCGGCAGACAAACCTTTTGTTCACCTCATGTTGTTATATTTTTCTATTTCTATTTTTATTCCAATATTGCTCTCAAAAACCCTCTAGCAATATAAATTTACCTTTTGAAATGCCAAACAAAAAATCCTTTCCGTTTCATTTAACTTCTCTCTGACCTACGTATGTAAGTGCCTCCCCGAGGTTTACTTTTCCACTGCGTCACTCAAGAATGTAAAGTGGCAAAAACCACCACAGTGATGTTTAAATGTGTGTGTATGTGCCATTTGACTTCAAACACACACACACATGGGCATAACACACCGATCGGCAGAAGCATGCGAGCGCGAGAGAAAAACACTTGTTTACCGACGTAAATGTCTGCTCGACCAGCAGCAACGGCGATCAAAACTCGTAGGTGGCATGTAACAGGAAGGCGGGTGGAAACACGAAGGGGTGACACCGTGCCAAATACCTGCCACTGACTCATGTAGCATGCATGTAGGTGTTTAACTGCCAGCACGAATACACCTAAAGTGCACACTGGTCGAATTCTACCCGACACACACACCGAGGCAGATGCGCTCACTCGCCGCTGGGCATCACTTCACTGACTATTTGCATACAGTATGAGCAAAAAATATGTGCTCATTGTTTGGTCTTCGCATTTTTTATTTAAATTCTTATTTCTAGGCTGAAGGCTTAAATGCTAAACAAAAGCTGGTGTAAGAGAGAAGCACGAAAAAAGTCGAATCGAGTGGCCAGAGGACATTTTAACCTGACAAAACAACACATGCAACCTGCACACACACACACACGCGCATACATGCAATGCCGAATTTGCATTACTATCCGTTCATTTGCTGCCTCTAGGTGTGTGTGTGTGTGTGTGCATGTGTCGCAGTGCATTGGCATTCAGCTGACCAGCGCGGCAGCTGTGGCATCATGCATTAATGCAACGCGTCAACGCGACATGACAGCGCATTGAAATGCTGCAAATTTCGAAAACGAAAAATAAACAAAAATCAAAAACAAAAAAAAAAATCGAAAAAATAGCAGCAGAGTGCACAGAGCAAGCATGAGCCAGCCAACAAGATCACGTACTTCGCCGCAAACAATGTAGAGCGCAGTCGAGCGGAAGCTGCACAAGCGTGTATCTGCTAGCGCTTGGGGATTTGGGGAGTGATGCTGGTGGCAGGGATAAACTACTGCTATTGGATATCAACATGTGGAGCTGTAAAGTGACTTTATCGCAATACATATTGCAGAATATACATTATTTATGTATGTATAATATACATATATGTATGTATATACAAAAATGATTTTTAAGTTTTTCGTAATTTTGTTTAAAATACTTTTAAGAAATTATCTTTTGGAGGTAGCGAACTTTTACTTCAAGTAAAACATTAAAAATCGATGAAATACTCAATAGTTTTGCATGATTCTTTTGGGCTTTTGGGCTCATCCAGTCTAATCTTCTTTATAACGCATCGAATGTTGGTTCTTAATCGGTCCACCGCACGTAAAACGTATCTAGCACAGTCAAAGCACATGACGCTGGCATTTTTTTTTTGTTTCTGAAGGGAGAATCTCCCAACGATACTGCCAAGGTGAACTGTCAGCATGCACGATTCATATTGCCCGCTGAAGTACTACACCTTTTTCGGGATCGTGCTCAGTTAGTTTTATCTGACTTTACTGGACTTGCCGAACGGTATGCCCACATACTAAACCTTAACTCCGGCTGTTGTAGCTTGTATTTGGACCTGCGGGACTGCTGTTAGGTATTACTTCGCAAAGTCAAGCCCTCTTCATATAGCCTCTGTAGGGTTATTCACGTGGTCTTATGATTCTCCGTTACCGTTCTTTCATCCTTAGTTCTGAGCGCTTTTGCAGTACACTCTTTTATTTTAGCCCACAGCCGCTCGGATCGCAGCATTTGACTCACTATATTATCGGGCGTCATCCCTTTGTTTGCTCGTTCTTCCAAAGTGGTTCCCTCCACAACATACCTCGAGCAGTAGAAAAATATGTGCTCTGCGTTTTAGGCAGTACTTCTGCAGAAAGAAAATTGTGTTTTGTCATCGTGGCGAAATTAGTGTAGGTATTCCCTGAAACAGCCATGGCCCAACAAAAATTGCGCTAAGTAGAAGTCTGTCTCACCACTCAATCACTCAGACAGACAGCACGTCTATCCAGAATGGTAAATTCGTAATTAGCCTTTATGTTCATCTTCCTTTATCTGCTGTATCTTATTACTTTTGGCACTCATCGATACTTGTCTATCTCTCCTTTTTGCGCTCGTCGGCCGTTGGGCGCCTATTCATGGCTTTGGCTTTACGATGAACTCTACTTAACGCAGAGGTCATTATAATCGGTGGTATAATACAAGATAAGATAACAATCGCTTCGTTCGACACAGTTCTAAACGCACAAGCAACCCTAAGGTTCATAATCTGATCTAATCTAATTGACACATGTTTTTTGACGCAGGACTGACCCTATATTAGAGCTGGGTACATAAGCATTGGCTGGCTAACTTTAGCTGGCAGAGTTCTCTTACTTTAGCAGTGGCCACCAATGGTTGCCATAACTCTCGACATTGCTGCGGTCTGTGGTGAGTGGTGTTTAATGCAACATCAAATATTTATCTCGGAAAAAATGTAATTAAATACCGAACATTTTTGCACAATTTCGAAGTGGATTAAATCAGCAACAGTGATAAGCCTAATTATATTTTTAGCGATGAAACTTCATTAAGGACTAGTTTTTATCGATGATATGGTGAATTCAAACGAGATCGTGGGCCACTCCAGGACGAACTGCGTGGTGGTCCTCCAAAATCATTTGTTGTTCCTGAAACTATTCATAGTGTGTGCAAACTGATATTCAAAGATCACAATGAGACCTATCGCGAGATTGAGACAACTATAGGCATTATTGGTTTCAGACCACATTCAAGACTGCATGAACCTTTGAAACTAATTGTTTACGTTGGATCCCACAGAATTTGTCAATCGCTCAAAGACTCAAAAGACTCCTGTCAATCAGTTGAGAGAAATGTTAAAAAATACAATAACGGTTCATCGAAACATGTCTATGACATGGTGTCAGTTCAAAAATCATGGATTTATGCGAAAGTAAACAACAGTCACACAGTTGACTTCATCCTTCAAGATGAGCCGAATACAACAATACTTCTTTGGACACGAAGCACTCTTAAGCTAATGGTTGCTTGTCTTGTTTTTTTTTTGGAAAAATTGGACATGCCGCAACCATACCACTAGAACGATGGCAAACAGATTATTTTTAAGCAAGGCAATGCGATCCCTAAGGCATCGATTGAAATAAGTGCATTTTTAAGTGTTCAAATCATCGGTCAGATGATTCATCCACCCTTTTGTTCTTACTTTTGCGCGAATTACTTCTATTTATTCCCGTTTGTAAAAAATTTATTTATGGGTCATCCATTCGGCAGCTGAAGAGGCGATTCACGCATCAAAAAGTGGTTCAAATGCATGCAAAAATGTATAGATCTTAATGGAGAATATTTTGAAAAACAATAAAGTGATTTTCATTGATGGAAATTCATTTGTAATCCCGATGTATATACTATATACTTTGTAGGGCCTCTGACGTTTCCTTCTGGGTGTTACAAACTTTGTTGCACACTTCATATATTCTGTTTAGAGTATAAAAAATATCTGTGAAGATAATGTACTCTTTAAACTTAGCGAAACCGAAATTCCGCCTCATTTTCCTGATCGGTTAAGTTTGAGAACATATAGCGTCCAGAGGTGAACCTTTATCCAGATGATTTCCAAAATTAAATTTGTTTATTCTTTTCCCATTTATAAATGCATTCATCCCGAGTTTTGTAATGGGTCTCCTTTGAATCGTATACCTAAAGTTTTCTGCTTAAGTATTTAAGTATTTAGGTATATTAATTCAAAATATAAAATATATATTCAGATGGATAGAAAAGTACTTAAACAATTTGGACTATAAACCAGTTTAGTTTAAAACCACTCCCTTAACAATAACACGTTAAACAAGCAATGTTTTTAGACACTTTTCTGTTTCCTCAGGATATTGTAAAACTCTTACTAATAGGCAACTTTGCCGAAGCAGAGTTATAGAGTTCTTCAAAGTCTTTACAAGAGAACCTTTCCTTCGATGACAATCCCGTGTACAGTTGTGAGGTGTGGTGATGTGTTTGAGTATCCTACTTATATTAGTGTTCTCAAGTGTGGTGTGTTGGATTATCAGTGTTGTGGTTTGTGGAATGGTGTATAAGCGGGTGGGAAATTAGATTCATTTAACCACAGACAACAGATTCCATATTTATGGCGCCACATCTCAAAAGAAGTTAACCAGAGTTAATTAACTGGAATAGAGATGTTCGAACAAGCATTTGGCGGAAGTGTTACAGTTAGTCCACGATACAAAATCTTAAATTTCCACAGAAGTAGAATTTTGCAAAAACATTTCTTACACAGCTAAAAGTTAAGTAAAGCACAGTCTGTTTTTAACAAAAATTGTGAAAGCTCTAAGCTCTTTACCACAATTTCCAGCAAAATATTAAATTTTCGTTTAATCTCATATATTTATTTTTTAGAGTAAGAAGTTTAGTTGACCTTACACTGCTCTCTCCAGAGATTTGAACTCAGCCTGACCATAATCCCCAAAGTCTTAAGAAACTTGTCAAAAACTTTACGACAGAAGATTGAAAAACGGTAAATCTGCTTAAAAAGCCACAAAGGACACCACCGAAAGGTGTCAAGCAAACACACAACGCAAAAACAAGTACAAAATTTCTAAAAAAAAAACAGCATAAACAACTTAAATATTTGTGCGCTTAATGCCAAGGGGATGCGACCTTACAAGTACAATAATGTCTGGCAGAATGAAGAAAAGCATACATACATTGCGACAAAAAAGTATGTTTATAAGTAAAAGTGTATGTACATTTATATGTGCATACGTATTTACACGCGCTTAACCGACACACGTTGCTTTGTGCCACATTGTGGCGACCGCGGTGGCCGCTCAGTCTCCGTGCGCTCCGCTGACAAATGTGTTTATAATAGAAAATACACAAGTTTACAATGTAATCCATTTAGGTGTTGTTGTGTCAATATAGTGACAGCAGAAGAGTCGAGAAATTTTTACAAGTACTGGACAGACGTTAAACTTTGTTGTTACATAAGTTGCATGCAACACAACAGAAAACAGCTGCAACAATCTCAGTAAGAAAAGAAAACTGTACCATATAAACATATTGTATAGGAATATAAACGTACGAAGACGGTTTGATAAGACAGTGATTGTACTGTAAATACAACACTGTAACTGTCAGCTAACAGCTGTTGAGGAAGAGCTTGAAGAGCTGTCAAAGGTAAATGAAAATGAATTTGGTGTACTCCACTTACTTCTTCTTGTTACCGACCTTCGTCTTGGTATTCAACCGGGAAATTAAGAGAATCCGAGAAATATTTGAGATTTATAATGTAAAAGAAGAAGAAAAGAATATCTTGTAGGTACTTTGACAGCCTCAACAGCAATCCGGATGAACTCTTCGGACGTTTTCTTAAGATAAATGAGTTCTCGGTCTATAAAAATGCATCGGACCGAACTTCGTCTTAATATAAGGTTGTCAAATATCTCCCTTCCGCTTCTTTCTCTCTATTCAATGCTTCATAGAAAATGTTATAGTGATCGGATTTAGTTCGAATATGCGCCGTTTTGTTCGATAATCTGTTTCCATCTAGACGGCAACTTCATAATACCCCACTCGTAGAAGCCCCCCTCCTTCTTTCCGAAGTACTCGGACAGCCACTTTTCACAAGCCTCTTTCGAGTTT